>JAAAKQ030484323.1:0-22051 GCA_010016005.3 Zanna intricata
GGTCCAGCTACTCTGTATCACTGAGTACGCAAGCCCCCCCACCATCGGCAAGGTCTCATGATTCGTAGAGGGAGTATTTATTATTAATAAATATTTAATAAATAAATACATATTTAATATTTTATTAATATAATATTGCCATATAATATTTTGGCTTATACTTGCAATATTTTGGCATTACTTAAGAAATACTTTATTAACAACATAATAAATAATCTTAATTCAATAACAAAAATGCAATTCTCTGAAATGTTTTGAAGTTTTTCCTGATTTTTTTCTAAAAATTCCTGACCATGCTGACATCATCCTTCGAACTGCTATCCTGATCAAAGTTATAAAAGCAATGTTTGAAACATACAGAAGTAAAGGAAACAAAAAATTATCCAATCAGTCAGTTAAAAGGTTAAACATTACCAAAATTAATCGAACAAGTTTTGATTAATTATGAGACCTATTTAATTTGAATCAATTGATCCTACTCTTAAAATTAGTTATATAAAATTTTAGAGATAAAACAAGAGCTCTTTTTTTTAGAATGCTAATTTTTCTAAATATGATTCGTCATGTACTTTTCCTTATTCTTTCATTTTATAATTAAGATAAGCTGCAAAATTATATGCTCAAAGCATTCAGAGGAAAAATCAATATTTATAGTTTTTAATAATTAACAGGTTAACACGTAAATAAGTATTTATTTTACTGCTTTATAACGTACAAACAGCTTATTGTTTACAACAAGTTAAATAAAAATAATACTGTTTGAGATCGAAAATCTCAAAATAACAAACAAAATAAATTTTGTATTTTGATAAGAAAAAATTGTAATAATAATTTTAATCATTATTACTTGAAAAATGTTACCAGTAAATGTTCAGTTAACATTATTTATAATGCAGCAATTATTCTAACCTCCAGAAACTAGGACCTATGCAGAAAACTGAATTTTAATTGATAATTATTCTTAAAAATAAGTCAGTTAATGTCAGAGAAATAGCTTGATATTAAAAGATTGAGTTAGGTAATAGAAAACTGATGCAAATGTATACAGCACAAAAATGTTATTTTATAGCAACATAAGGTAATGTTCTATCATGTTTTCCTATCCAGATATTCAGTTTTTGAAGAGTGCTATAACATAAGCCTCTATATAATCTTTCAGGGATACTGTCAATTCTATACCAACAGTTAATGCAACTAGTTTAAAAGTAGCTTAAAATTACAGGAAAAAAATCTGGGCCCGTATCAAATTTCTACTTTATAATATCACAATATTTAAGCCAGTGATCAAAATCAAGAAAGTTCCTAACAATGTATTTCTTAAAAAGGTAAATTATCTTTAAAATTTAAAAAAATTACTGAGATATTGAACAGCAGCTCTTCAAACAAGTGAATGAAGATAGTCTTCAAAAAATGAATCTGATTTCTGCTCACTGATTGCAGAATTTGAGCTTCCATAGTAAATGAAATATCAGTTACACAACAGGTCTCTTCAAATTGTTTTAACTTATCTATAAAAGTATATTAAATTTTATAAATATACTGCACATAATCTGATTATATATAATCCTGCTAGCTTATAAAAATACATATAGAATAGTTTTAGATACAGTAAAAAAAAAAAATTCTTTAGCACACTTTCCAGTTTTTTTTTTTTCATTTCTTACATGATTATAGCAATATTTGGTTGCTGTCAGCTAAAAAAACAGCAGCAGTTTACTAAATTAGGTTTTCATAATTATTTTTGTTGTCAAATTTTACAAGAAAATAATGTAATATATTACCATCTTTCAAACTTTCTTTAAAAAAGAAAATATTTTTGTAGCTGTTATCTATTTTTATCAGCTATTCATGCTCAATTTTAAAAATAATATGAAACATAAAATTTATAGTTTTATATTTGGATAAGTTCAAAATTATTTTTTCAATACAACAATGGAAAAAAAATATTAAAAATTATATCATTCATTTATTTTTATAGTTAATTATAGTTCAAAAGATCCATTTCAGTTAACATGTAATTCATGATTTTCATATAATCACTGTTTTACTAATATACAAAAGAAAATTTTCATTACTCACATCAATACCAATGCCTAATAGTTGATGGATATTACGATCATTTGAAGTGAGGAATGAATTAACAGCAAATGTTATAGATGATACTAAGAAAACTGTAGCTACTTCTCCAACAAGTCTTGGCAAAAGCCCGGAAAACCAGCCTGAACAACCTTCTTCTTTAAAAATTGTACATAATGAACTAAATACCCCACTGAAAAAAAAAAAAATATGGCTACAACAAACAAACCTAACAGTTTATGAATACAAATGTGGTATGCATATGAATGTGGTATGGATAGAGATTTGTAGCAAATGAAAATGTTTTCTGCGATTGGCAGTTGAACCTGAAACTTTTCAAATGAAATGTAGAGATGCTCCACTATGTTTGTAATTAGAATATTTTATCATAGTATTTTTATTTTCAGATTATACTGCCACAAAGTAGGTTGAATATAATCTTATTACAGTTTCACAGTTGGTTTAATCCAGCTTTAGGCCCAGCCATATCTAACTGTAAAGATTAATATATAATAAAGCCTTTTATTTTAAATTAAAAAGTATACAGAGTATCTGGGAAGACACTGAACTCCCTACAGTTATAATTAAAAATTTTTTAATGAGTTATAAATGAAAAATCTGATATAATAATGAATTATTTTATTTATTCACTTGATGAAAGTACTAATTTTAATGTTCCAGTGAGTCTGTGTTCACCCTCATGTTACACACATAATTCTATAAATCACAATGTCCTCTGTCACGTGCGATAGAGCATTTCTAGTGTTATATTACAGAAGGCATCCCTCAATTCTTTATTTGTGGTGTAGCAACGTGCAGTTATGTATACCTTGATGATTCCCCATAATGAATTATCTGGTGTGTGAGATCAGGACTTCAAGGTAGCCATGATAATGGAGCTGGTGACACTGGAATTTTGCAGTCAATCCAACATCCTGAACAATTATCATTCAGAAATCTGTGGACTGATAGAAGAAAATGTGCAGATGTTCCATCCTGCTACAACCATTCTTTTTTTTTTGTTCCATGAGATCATTCTGTTAAGGCTGTGGTATTAATTATGCTTCTAACATCTCTAAAATTAAGTATGTATATTCCCTGGCCCATCAAGGGTCAAATAAGCACCAAACAATTGACAAGCTATCATTTCAACCCATATCATGATGTGCGGAGGATTTCTTTCCAACTCTGTTGCTTAATAAGGATTTTCTTTCACCGAAAAATAACACATTTGTCACCAAAAAGCATCTTCTGTGGTGCACTGCAGCAAGAAATTTTCCTAATAAAGTCCAGCAAGATGCAGCACAACATTTCATGTCTGCATCTGACAGTTTACTGATGAGTATCGGATGAGAAGGCCTAAATTTCAAGTTCTTTTTCATGTGTTGTTGCATTGTTGTCCGCGGTATACAAAGTTCAGCTGAATAAAATTTATGAGATGATTTCATTGGTAATTGTTCAATGGAAACTGCAACAGCAGCACATGTTTCTAACCATGTTAATTTTCGTCCACGCCACAGTCTACCTTTAACACTGCTTAATTCAAACACATGTTTTTCGTAAGCCAACATTGTTGCTTTTCATGGCGGCAGCTTTTCAAATCGTCGAAACATATCACTAATTAGCTTCACTGTTTGTTTTAAATGTTGTCATTCATGAAGCCATACACTTGTCACTAACCATTCCATGATGCTGTAATTACTTGTGTCAGCCATTTTAGCACAACTGTCTTTTACTCAAGAGTGTATGACATTGTAGAAAACTGTTGCCAACTGACCCCCAACAAAATACAGCATGTTCTAGAACACATATCCTAACTCATATTTTTCATTAATTTTACGGGTGTGGTGACTTCCCCATCACACTGTACTTTCAGGTATTACATTCCCATATTTAAATACAGTCACCATTAAATTTTTCTAATCCTTTTATTCTAATATTTTCTTATACTTAATCAAAGCAGGTAAATAACTATGAATAAGGAATCAGTTATTCTTTATGAAAAAAAAAGGTAGTCACAATTACCAATATTGGACTATTGGACTAGCGGGGTTTGTGCTTCCATGAAGTCAGTTAACTAGTTCAGAGGGCAACAGTGTAGGACAGAAGAGAGACGTTCAAATGAAGCCTAGATTGAAATCAAAGGCTGGGTTAAAATTCACTGATGTAAATGTCTACCGAGGCATGTAAATCATTGGCATCCCAACAGTGGCCTGGCTGATGACTGTGGGGTGTGATCAGTTAGAGCGTCATAAGGATAAGGATAAGGATATAGTCTACATCACCAATAAATGTCTACTTATGAAACATCCAATGGATAACATAAAATCTTGAATTTTTTTTTTACACACGTCAAGATTTACCATATTTAAAAAATATACATCACATCAGTCATATAAAAAAAAAAAAAATGAGGTCTGCTGTTGTCTCTACTGAATCAAATATGCGGCTTCAAATCGGCTTGTCAAAATCAACATAATCCGTTTACATCCCAATCTCCCGTAGGGGAAGACAACCACTTTTTGGCAATTCTGGCCGCCACCCTCCCTTTCCTAGCTCTGATAGGCTTTAACAGAGATTGTCCATTGACTCTCTAACTGATCACACTCCACAATCATCAGCCAGGCTACTGTTGGGATGCCACCGATGTACATCCTTGGTAGACATTTACATCAGTGAATTTTAATCCAGCCTTTGGCTTCACTGTAAGCGTCACTTGGAAATCTCTCTTCTGTCCTACACTGTTGCCCTCTGAACTAGCTAACTGATTTCGTGGAAGCACAAATCCCACACCTAGTAAAATACTTCAAGCAAGCTAGAAGTGACTAAATATGTTGTACATTGGAAAAGAATGAGTTAAATCAACACTAAAACACACCAAAAAAGTGTCGATTGCAATAATGGTAATTTAGACCTAGTTCCCTTAATCGACCACAACTGATCAACTTAAAATTTCTAATTTTAATTGCAATTTACAGACTCCAGTTTGGTCTACCAGAGAGTTGAGGACAGACCTTTTGCTCAACACTCAGCTCCATCGCAGAGTCCCATGTGACATTTACTTTAATCACATTCAATAAGACCGCCCTCGACAAAATGATACTATAGCTCTCGGCAGCATAGATGTGTCTGGGGTAAGATCCTCAGATTCTCTGGTCCAACTCCAATCCTCATTGGTGCGGATCTCAACACTAAGTCACATTTGTAGATAGTGGTCTCAGCGATGTTAGTGGTGAGTTGGTTGAGGGCTTTATAGCCCAACATGGTATTCAGGTTTTTAATGAACTTAGTGAGTTGCCGCTACACAGGTATGGTGGATAGATGTCGGTTGTTTGATGGAACGAACATTGATGTTACTGTTTGTAGGTATATTCCTGCCAGTGTATGCAACTGGAGAGTGGTAGTTGATTGCTTAAGCGATCATTGGCTGATTGTTTATGAGATCACTGGTGGTTTGCATGATCATTACTGATGCAATGTTCTGGTTCAGCAGGGTCAGCTTCAACACAAGCATGTGGATTGGAAGAAGTTTGTTGATCTTTTATCCATCAGACTCTGCATTTTGGATCAGGGTCTGGACACAATTGGCCTACAGGACCTGGCAAAAAAGTTAACAGTAGCTTTTATGAATGCTGCTGAGTCCTCGATTCCCCGCAGTTCTGATCGAAAGAGGTTGACTCCTTGGTGAAATATGGAGTTATCTAATGTGAAGAAAGCTGTCTGTCATTTACTGAGGGCCTCTCAATGTGAGGTGATCCTGAGCGGTGGGCAGTTATTGGCGAACTTAGTGGAAGAAAACTATTTTCATAAAGTTCAGACGGCCAAGAGGGACTCATGGCATTCCTTAGTGGATGTGGAGGGAAACAAGGATCTCTGGGAAGTCATGTACAGGGTTCTAGGACATAAATAAATGTAGAAAGGCTCATTTCTAAGACTCAAAGAAGTCCTGTTCACTCTCTCGACCTGGCAGGGTGTGGTTTGGATATTGCCAGAATTTTATGCAGACTACACAACAATCTTCTCCCTGGGTGATAGTGAAGCTGGAGAGATTGCATACCATCTTGGGTACAGTGTGAGGTCGCTCTGTTTCATGGGGATGCATTATCTATGGAGATTGCTGAGGCCAAGGTGCGTCAAGCTATCTGTAGTCTTGATAGAGGTAAGGCGCCTGGCTTTGATGGACTGATAGTTAAGCTGCTTGTTCACTTGGTTAGAGTTAACATGAGAATTATCACATTTGTATTTTATAAATTATTGTTTAGTGGGTTCTTCCCAGTGCGCTGGAAGAAAGGGATTGTAAAATTGTTATTTAAGGGGAGACGGCGTCCAGGATCTGACTGTTAGTTCACCACATTGGCCCCTAACGTTGCTACCGGTTATTAGCATAGTCTTTGAGAAGATGTTGTATATTTGTATAAATGAGAGTTTGGCCTTGCATGGGCTGCTGATGGAAAACTAGTACGGGTTTCGCCCAGGAAAGGCACTGAGGATAATATACTTAATGTCGTGTTGGCCAGTGAGGTGGAATATGTCTTGGGGATTTCCAAGACATTTCTGGAGCATTAACAAGCGCAGTCCTCTGCCATTTTCCAATTACAAAGGCGAGGATGCATTGAGAATGAACTACAGGTATTAATTACTGAAATCATTCTACAACAACAATATTTAATATGCTGCCAGAGTTTGATTAGTTTGACACCAGAAGATTGAAATACTTCCAGTGGTTGATGTGTAAATAAGCCATATTAAGAACACATTCACATACATACTCGTACAATAGCTATTTTCCAAATTTAATATTCAAAAACCACATATTCTATTACTAAATTTTTATTTTTTATAGCAAAATACTTATTACAAAATACTGAATTTTTTTTTTTGGTTGAATTAAAAAAAAGTCATGTATAATTATAAATATTCTGTTAGTCAACCAAAAAAAGTTGAACATAAAAACTGGTAATTTAAAGACATTAATAAAAATAATTATGTTTACTTGTTAAAGATAAACTTCAAAATAAAAATATTCTATTGTTGTTTGAAATTATTGTGCTGAGTTGACTATAACAACTTTTTGGTTAATACCAATAAGAATAACTTCAAATTTTATGAGTTATTTTAAATCAGTCCAATGTTTTATAAAATTATATGAATTATTCCCATATGAGATACACCATATCAAAATGGAGGTGCCGAAATACTGTTTAGTCAAATACTAAGCACTGACTGTATAGGAATGAGCAGACTTATATTCAGAATTCAGATAGACCAGATACTTCATGACTTTCTTAAATTTTAATTCCAATGTTAAATCTACATGAAAAGATTGATGGATTATTCTGAAACATACAGTAGGCCTTGTTCCAAATTTTTTGAATACTCCACATCATTTTCATTCAATCAAAAGATAATTGGTTCCTGTATCAGAGTTGTTCATAAACACATTGTTACTATTTCTTGTACAACCAATAATGTATCTGGAAAAGTTAGTCAACAACACGTACATTTCTATTATTTTATAGGAATGCACTTGATTCCCCTCTCCCTGAAAGGAAAAACACCCGCCATTGGCATTACCAATGCCACATCAACCCCTTCCATTTCTAGTCCTGAAGGGCTTTACTGGAGGTCATCTTTCAGCCTCGGTCTGATAATATCCACATGTAATCAAACAACCTCGAGAGATGCCGCCGATGCGAATGCCCTGAGGGACATTCACATCGGCATTTTGCCAATATTTTGCCTGGTGTCCAATATCTTCTACGAAGAAATAGCACACCTTGTAAACCACCCGCCTTAGAAAGCTTGCTTAGGACTTTGTGGAAGCACGAAAACCCCGTGCCTGTGTACACCACTTATTCGGCAACAATGCTATTCTATTGACGTTAATTAACAGCATGCCACGATAGCTTTAAACTATCCTCGAGAACCTCAGGTCTGATCTGTTCGAGAGCTGAGTATAACCTCTAATCTCCCACCCCAGCTCCAACCTTGAGGTTCGCTTAGACAAACTACAAGATCACAACTTAAACGCATTCTTTGTCTCCCTTAACAGGTGCACTCCATTTCTACTAAAGTATTTCAAATGCAAACTATGATCATACTCAGGAGCATGGGAGGTATACTCCTGAGAACGACCTCCATTGATACCAAAAATTCAATCTAATCGAGGCTCGGTGCCAAAGTGCCTACCTCCAGTCAATTGAACTGCTCTGATAGTCCATCCCTAGCCACCCAGGTTTCTATTCTATACCCACTCAGTCAATCTGCATAGGGCCAGAAAACAGAAGAAGCCAGCCACAATTGTCCATTCACTGTGGGTCTTAAATTAACTCGCAATCTAGAAAGGAGTTTATTCTCTTGAGTTCCCAAACAACTCTGATACGTTCAGCCTCATACCGGCATAGAGATGCGTTGTAGAAATAAATGCAGGAAATGTAAGGAAAATCAATTCTTGCAAAAGAAGTACTGTATTTTCAAAGCAAACAGAAAAATCACTAAGCTGCAACAAAGATTTAATTTTTAAAAAATACACAAACAGATCACTTGTAAACACTAAATAATTTATAATTTGTACTAGTAACACCTACAATGGACATTTGGAAACTTCTCAGCCAGACAAAAAACAAGATTTTCCAAAAAAATCTTTTTTCAACGTAAAAAGTTATTGTTTGACAAACAAAACATTTTTTTTTTTTTTCAATGAACCTCACAATTCAAAACATTTAGACCAACAGCTTTCCAACTTATAATGCAATTTGGCCAACTCTGCAAAATAAACTAACTTTAACTTCATCATTTGAAGTAATTATGTCCAACAAGCCATTTGTTCAGATTTTCAGAAAGAAAGTAATCGCTGTGACTCAATCCAGCAAATACTCTGCATGCAAATCATTCAAAGTGAAGGTCATAGAGTTTTCTACTATAAGCAAAATTGTGTGTGCAGAAACAACTGTGCTGAAAGAGCACTTATTTATTGGTCAAATGTCAATGTTTAGCCTGAACTGGCTAGTAGCCAATTCATGACGCTCGGCCAGTAGCAAGTAGCATTTTAAACAAGTCGTAAGATTTCATACAAGTTAGTTGCAACATATCACTCATAAGTAAAACATTCATAAGTCGTCTAAGTCATCATACAAGTTCATTATTCATAAGTTTAATTACAATAGGCTAAACATTGCCAATTGGTTCGGTAGTGAAGAATAATATTCCACAATGATGTTCCTGCTTCTTTCCACGTAGTCTATAAGAATCCCAAAAAAACTGTAGTCACTTGACTTTTCCTGCAAATTATAATAAGTTTTTACTTTCTTTAACACATTATCACCTGTTCCCATCCATTGTTTGGTCTCTGGCATGTAAAGGTGAACCCATGTTTCATCTACTGCTACAAAATAGTGAAAAAAATTCAGCGGAATCACGTTTAAATAAATCTAAACATCTTTGAGAAGTTCAGTTGGGTAGGTTATTGACTGACTGTAAACAAACATGGCATTCATTGAGCAAAGAGCTTTTTGAAATCCAAAACACTATGTAAAATGTAGTAGAGACAGTCCAAGATGTTTGCTATATCAGCAAGCTCATGTATCCTCAGTCAGCAGTCATTTACTACGTCACTGGATAATTTTTGCGACTACTTTGTCAAGCTTATTGCTTTTCCAATAAAAGTGTCCTGAGCATTTATCATCTTGAAGAGATTTATTACCATATTTAAATCCAGCAACCCACTTTTTTACCAACGAAAACAAAATCTAAACTCTTTTTGTATATCCATTTAGGCTAAATGTTTTAAAACAATAAGTACTTTACAGCAGCTCAAACTTCAATTTTATCCATTTTACGAAAAATGTCAGAACTTGTTTTCTTTACTCAATCACCATAAATAAGCAACTACACATAAGGATCTGAAACTTAGCAGCACATCATTTAAATTATCATACTTGATAAATATCATTTAGTCATGCATGCACCATCTTTGTGTCAGGCCAAAAGAACTTTCAAAACGATTCTAGTATTATTACACACCAATACATCACAAAGAAATATTTATCTGATCACTAATATCAAGAAACTAATTTTAAACAATGACATTATATACAGAGAAGTTTCTTGCAAAAATGTTAAAGTAAAGGAAATATTTCATTTGAGGGGTTGTCACTGGGGACATTAAATATTATTTGACTAATATCATTAATTATAATTAAAAAATATAACTAAAGTTAACACTTATCAAAATTTATAAATAAAAAACAAGTCTTACCTATATTTTGTTTCTCTTCCTACAAACTGACCCATCTTTCTAACAGTGATGACATGAAAAGGTTGAGAGATAATAATAGCAGAAGAAGTTGCTAATATGTCTCTTGCAAGTGTTTTATAAAACTTTGATTCCCTTGATAAAAAAAATTAAAATGTTATGAAAGTATTATTTATAAATATTAAACTGTTTTACATCTACACACCACAGAAGAAGCACACCAGAGTGTACATTTCAAACTCACAACCACTATTGTACCAATACTCTACTGTACAGTAAATTAGTAATACTACAGTAACCTTTAATAATGAAAAAAGTAAACAAGTTACAGAATTGTTTGATACATCACTGAATGCAGCATATTTTTGAAATTTTTTTAAAAATCTCTCTCTATTATATGTTTTATTATAATATATTGAATTAATAATATACTTATTTATTATTCCCACGTAATACCATTAGTTCCCAACATCCTCACTAGGTAGCATGTGTGAATGAGTAATTCCATCAGTCATCATGAAGTTGTATACCAGTGCAGAGCATGCTGTTTAGGGTTTCATTAATCCAAATTGCCTAATACCATTCAGAGACAATTCATGACTAAGTGTCACAAGTAACTACCTGAAAGGAAGTCTATTATAGCATGGTATAATTATTTCATTGAAACAGGTTGTGTATCAAATAGGACACCAGGTCAGGGTAGACCTACAGTTCCTGAAGCGGCAATTGAATACATGTGACACACATTCATTCATAGTCCAAGTAAATCAATGGAATACGCTAGCTAAGAATCGAGTATTCCTAGGTTACAGTATAGAGGATATCACTTAACTGTCTATCATTTAAACCTTACAAATTACAACTGATACAAACTTTAAGTAAAGGTAATAAAGAAAAATGAACTGAGTTGTAGGTAAACATGTTAAACAAAATTGAGACTCAAGGATAATTATTTAAATAAAATTGTGCTCAATGATGAAGCAACCTTCCATACCAATGGAAAGTACGACATAATGTTTGGATATAAGGTGAGCAGAATCTACATCACACAAATGAACATATAGGCTCTCATAAATGTTTTTTGGGCTGTAAGCTGTCACAAAATTTACAGTCCTTTCTTCTTTCCAAGTAAACTGTAACTGGTATATCATACCTGGACATATTTGAGGATTATCTATTGCCACAATTACAACAGAATGTGGGCACAGAATTCATTTTCTAGCAAAATGAGCACCATCACATTATTTTCATCATGCAGTTGTCATGTATCTCAACAACAAAGTGCTAACTTGGAAAGAATGTGGTGGAACAACTTCTCTGTATGGAATTACGTTAAAGACAGAATGTTTGTTCCTCTGCCTCCAGAAAATGTTGACGAGCTGCAGCACTGGATAAAATAAACAGCTATCACTATAGATCCAGACATACTTCATTGAATTTGGCAGGAAACTGATTACACAATGGACATCTGTCACAAAAGGTGGCCCATATTGAACAATCGTAAATGAAACTTGACAATATACTATATATTCAGTGTTGCATCAAACATTTCTTTAAGCTATTACGTTTTTCATAATTAAAAGTTACTTTTATATAACTAATTTAAGTTACTTTTATATAACTAATTTAGAAATACCTGTATTTAGTTTGTCGATAAAAAATAATAATTCTCTTTCTTTCTGTGATATTAAAAGTTGTACAGGCTGGTTATATATAGATTTGTCAGCCCACAATTAAATATAAATTTGAGATCATTGTCATATGCCAGAAAAAATATAAGTGAATCCAGTACATTTATAAGTGAACTTTACTGCTAGTACCAGCAAAAACCAAATGAAAACAAAAATCCATTACTCCTGATAATTACAATGATTTCCAGAGCTCTTTTTGTGATCAAACATTCCCATAAAAAGGATTGTGAAGGCCATGCCACAGAATCAAGGTTTCAAATGTAAATAATGAATTGTTGATTATAAAAAATAATTACCAAATGTGATTTCAAATGACACATTTTTTTTTTTAATAACTTAGATGAGTTTACAGATATTTCTGACACAGTCTCAACATGAATGAATAAAATATTGAGCAATTTCTGAAAATGCATCTTACAATAGCTTTTAAAAAAAATACTGAGGGAAATAGCTGACACTTCATTAAGACTGGTGCTGGATGTACAACACAGTTCTGATACTGACTCATAATTACTACATTATTTAACTAGTACTATTAACCTTTAAGTATATTAAATATTAACTGTTTACTTTTCATCATCTTCCAAACTTTCTTCATCAACTTCTTCTTCAGAAATCTTACACCTATCAATAACAAAATCATGAGTAACAGTAGTTAAAAGTACATTAAATAGTCGCGGTTTAAGTCCATTAAAACATCCTGTAATGCCATCAACACTGTAGATATATTTAACTGAAAAAGAAAGAAATTAATTTTACTTAGAAATTATTTTTAAAAAACAAATATTAAATTATAATAGCTGCTAAATATGAAATTGAACAAGAATTTTATAACATTTTAGTAAATTCAGGTAAATTACATATCAGAAGGCCCCGCTTTACTAAGTGAGCATCTCACCTTTATGACAGACTTTTTTAAAGTTACTGGAAAGAAAACACAAGTGTACGTAATTATCAAACTAGATTCCCCCCTTCAACCATATTATTGTCTATAGAATAATAAACTTGTTTTACTTTAATAAAACATTTACTGTTGGATATAAACAAACGTCATTCATTTAAATGAGATACCAATGATTGAACAACTTTTATGCAGTCTAGATTATACGAAAATTATTTTCTTAAATAGTATTACAGAACTCAATAATAAAATATGGTAAAAAGAATAATATACAATAGTTCAGGATGAACTAGTTCAGATTAATAGGTGATACTGGATCTTTCATTTCAAAGCCATAGTTTCAGTAGGAAAAATTTTACATTATTCTGTTTCCCCAGTTAATGCTGTTTAGTAGCAAATGAGTTTGATTTGAAGTGCATCATACATTTTGATAGTTAAGCGTCTCGTAAAAATGACAATTGTTATGAAGCTATGCAACAAGAATTTTATTAAATCTTCAACTTCCATGTCATGATTCAATCCCATCACTTGACAATGCAAAGATATGCAAATTAAATGTTTTGGTGCTATTACACGGTGATATTTTTAATTGGTGTATTTAAAATCAGTTGTGTAATGCTGTATAAATAAATCAAAGCTATGGGCAAACAGTATCACAATGTACAGAGTTAATGACATAAGCAACTGTGGCCTGCAATGCAGAACAAGAGAGCTGTCAGGACAGCAACCTCTAAAATTTAGAGAGCACATGGGGAAGACATCTTGGATTGCCCTGCAGGCCAAAAGAATGCAAAAGGTTAAGGAAATGTTTACATAAGCGTTTACTGTGAGTACCAAATTTGTAATCAAAATGTTGCAACATGAAGACAACTTTCTTAATCGTGCTGTGTTTTAATCGACATTTTAATCAGTAGAAAGGTTAACATATATAATGTCTGTAACTGGGGGTCAGAAAATCCCCATGTACTCTGGCAATGTTAAAGGGTCTCTCCAATATTAAAAGTTTATGGCCATTCTTTTTTGTAGAAGCAACTGGAAAAGTTGTTGCTTCATTTATATATGCTACAAATATGGCTCTTCCCTCAACTACAACACGGGGACCAGGGAATTTTATTTGGCAATTAGATGATGTGCATTCTCACTGATATAATTTTGTACAGGATTAGTTGAATGATGTTTTTGTGGTGGCTTCCAAGCCCACCAGATCTGACCTGTGATCTTTTCTTTGGGGTTTTATAGAGGATCTTATGTCTGATGGACACCTACTGATCTATCAGATCTGAGGTGCAAGATTTTAGTAGCTATTGCTTCCATTACTCCAGACATGCTGATTAAAATAAGGAATAAACTTTCCTAATGGTTGGTTGTGTTCACGTGACAAAAGGTGTTCACATTGAATAATTATACAAAAAACAGGAGTTATTCTTTCATTTTATTTGTTGATTTATAACTGTAAGTCAAAGTTAAAAAGGGTTATTAAATAATTTTAAAACTTGGATATTCCTTTTTGAACAGCCTATAAATCCAAATTACTGCCTTAGATCTTTTTCCCCGAATAAGTTTTAACCATTTTTATTTTTAGCAATATACTATCTTGTAGAGTTAGCTACACTAGCTAACACTATACATTATTATTCTTCATTACATACTTAAAATAATAGTTCTTTTTTAACGTCTAGTATTTGATTTCTATAACAGAACACAATTGTGTTTTGTTGGATAATAATTCATCTTTAATTCTTAGATTAACTAAAATTTCTGTTACTGAATAAATAAATAATACAGAGAAAGTGACAGTTTTTAACAAAAAATTGTTAAATATTACTATAAGCAAATAGAAATAATTAAATATTTAATTTGAAAACATACTGTAACAAAATTACATACTTAACAAAAAATACCTCAATGCTCAATACATCATTTAAGTCACTATTTTGAAGCATTAATCTGACACTATGTACTTACTAAAAATAAATTAAGAAAAACTAAACTATAAAATAGTGTAATAACTAAATACCTACCATAAGAAAATACACTTGGAAGGCCCATTGCAGGTTTCCCAAAAATAGTTGTAGTCCTTCTTGGTGGTATAGGTTCAAAACCAATCTGTAAATTATATCTAAATTAAATACAGCCTTATAAAAAACAAATATTACAGAGTTAACACATAGGTAATATTAAAAATAAATATTTTGGTTGATATTCTGTGCAGATTCTAAAAAAGATATAATGTTAAAAATATTTACATTTTTACTCGCTCAGTTAGGTTGAAAGATAATGATTAGAATGTTATGTTTAATAAAGATTTAATAGTATTTGGAACGTTTTACAGCAAAATCTAATACAATTCATGTACGGTATTTATAAATACAAATCGCAAGGATGTACATAAAAGTTTATGAAATTATTTATCAAGATGTATACATGTTCATAAAAATAGCATTTTACTGCTAAAATAATAAATTTTGCAATTAAAATTAATATAAACCAATTTACTAATCATATTACAATGTAAGTAAAATAAACTGAAGCATTTCACATATTTAAAAATTAAATGACTTATGTAAAGTAGATGCAGTAACACAATAATTACAGGCAACAGATTACCAGTATTATGTTATAAGTTCGGAAAATGGTTTAGCAATCTCAAAGAATAACAAGCATCCCTTACTGAATTTAATATGGAAAATGAAGTGGTTTCCAAATTTCTTCTTCACCAAGCTGAACATACTACTGCATATCAATATGGGAAACCTACAATAAGGGATGCGACAATCAGCCCTAAAACCATAGCAAGTGGGTGTTTAGTAAATTACTCCCAGAGAAAGCAACTCCTGGGTCTTAAGTACCTTGTACCTCAAGTGCTTTACATTCGTCACAGAAGTAAAATATTGTAAAACTACAAATTAACATACCCCTTCTCCTCTACTACTAAATCATCATATACATTCTAACTACTCAACTGAGAAAAATTACACAATGCTGTTCAATAAAAACAGAAATATCACTTCTTACCAGTTTTCTGCATAACTGTCTCTTAAATTTGGCCTTGTTTTAAAATTTTGCTTCAGGCAAAAATGTGTATGAGAATTTTTTCAGTGACACACAGTGTGGATACAAAATACTAAGTAAAGGTATATTATGTTATTTATTTGATTTAAAAACTATAATGGCAACCAACTTGGTCTAATTATTCTAAGTTTACATTTTCCCATGATTTCATGAATGTATTCAAGATTTCTTACAAAATTAATAATGTGATGAGCTTAACATGTACAGGTTAATTTATCGGAATTACAGTAAAAGGTTATGATGACACTCACTTGAATAAGAGTTTTAGCATACTCTATTGGATAAAAAGACGTACTTAATAACAATCTAACACCAACATGATAAAATTGTTTGTAGTATCTTGGATCTAGATCGTTACTTCTTTCTGACATTTTCTTTCACGCAAAGCAAGATATATGAGCATATACCGAACTCCCACACCGCATCAAACTGTAAAAACTCCGTACCACCCCAGACTTTCAGATGTAGCCAACATAGACAAATTAAATTGAATTCATTATGATAATTTAGATAAAAATTATTAATTTAAAATACTCAAAACATAGTCACAGTAAATATTGCAAACTCTTGTTTTCTTACCCCCTCCCCGAAGTAATTTATTTCTTTTTATATATTAAAAAAACCAGCCACGAATATCTGCAATAATTGCAATTTCAACATCACATAATGTTTTAGTAGAGTTTAATAATTAGGTTATTTTAAAAAAATACTAATTCTATAATAAAATTGTTGGAACAATATTTTATTATTCTAGAGACGAAATAGCAAACTATCTCACTTCACTTACAGGTTCAACCGCTGGGATTTGTTAGAACGCCATTGAATAATGAAAGTAACAAAATAATAGTGATTATATCTTTTATTATGGATTATAAATTGTAAATCTGTGTTTATAATGGCTTGTTATATTAGGAACTTTAGATTGTGATATTTTTATTAATTCTAAGTAAATTGTCGTGCAGTTTGTAATAAAAGGTATAACCTTAGTGAGCAAGCCTGAACTTACCCCGCTCTTAAAATACGAAAAGGTAATTCTTTTTTTAAATTATAAACATTCAGTTTTTGTTCTTATTAGTTTAGTGCTACCTTTTTTTTTTTATAAATGAAGTTGTTCATTGCTAAATGGTTAAGTTAAATCTTGTACCTTTTTTTAGGGATGCTTTTGGCAGTAGTTAGATAGATGGTCAGAACTTTGGACCTGTCTCGAAAGTTATTTGGATTTCTTTCTCATATGTTGTTCACTTAGTTTTTTTTTAGTTGTCTTCTTTTTTTAATTTTCTGTAGAATCGTATACATTTTTATGCGATATTAATGTTAGTCCTTTAAACACCTAGCCTGATGATTGGGTTCAACACATCGCATTTATGTAACGAATAGGTTAAGGACGTAGTGATTGCATCCATTATACTTTTCCTCCAATTTGTATGTCAGGAATAAGTCAAGAGTTTTTTAGGAGAGTTGTGTTACTGTTTAATTGTTGTAATATTTTAATAAAAATTTGTTTAATCTTTGGTATTAGTGAAAATCACAGACGATTGCAAATTTATAGTAGTAAAGTTAAAACATTCTTAACTTTTAATATATGTTACTATCTAGTTGGTTGATTACAGTTAACATCAGCAATTTTCATGTAAAATAATTATTAGTTTTTTTTTTTTGCGAACAAAGATGATTTTGAAAACATTTGTTCCATAAATACTAGTACAGAAATGGTCTAATGTTTATTCCATTTAAGAAGAATTACTTATTAATTTTAGGCTAGTTATGCTCTTCATCCAGTCAGTTTAGTTTCATTATTTATTATTTCTACTTATCATCATTAACATAAATTAAGTGACTTGATTGGTTGCAACAATTTTTAGTTAGTGGCATATTTTTATCAATTTTGTTTGCACACCATTGTTTGTTAATCCATTTATGAAGAAATCCTAGAAAGGATCTTTACTTCCTGGCTGTTGAAAAAATAGCAAACTATTGCTATTTGTAAAAAAATCTTATTTTTATATTTCTTAGTATTTTTGAGGCCCAGGTTTAACTGTTAGAAAACTGTGTGTGTTTGTGTTTTGCTTTTGTTTAACTTAATCTCATAGGAACAACTTTAATTTTTTCATAGATGGGTCATTCAATTTTTTATTGGTTTTTATTGTAGGTTAAAAGTAATGTTTAGTTTTATATAAAGAAAAACTACTGGTACTTTTGCTGATCTGTAGTTAGTCACTGTAGTTATTTAGCTGTTAGATGGTGCCAATGAAAGGAGAAAATAAATATATTGTACATCTTTTTAAATGCATAAATTGTACTGTAATATCATTAAAATAATACAATGATACTAAAATAATATAATAGTAATATAAAATCCAGTATTTTTTGAGTACAGTAATTTACATATATCATTTACTGTATAGCTTAACAAGCTAACCTGTATTTCTGCATTAAATGTGAGTCTCAGTTTAATTATACGCAGAAATTTTGCGGAACGTAATACCTGTGTAAATTGAAGGTGCACTATATAATAAATTTATGTGAAATAAGGTATTTATCAAAAAGATGCCCATAGCTGATCTGTAGTTAGTCAGTTAGTTGTTAGACGGTATCACTGAAAGGGGAAAATAAATAAGTTAAAATTGTAATCTAACTTCACATAGTAAATAAATATAATCTAATCAAACTTAATATATGTTCTCTAATTTTGACTAGCGAGCATAGGTTAAGTTTGGTTAGATAACATTTATATATATATGTATTTATTTATTATACACAGCACTTTCAGTTTACACGGGTGTTATGTTTTGGAAAATTTCTGAGTACAGTGAAATCACATAAATTGAGCCTCACATTTTATGCAGAAATAAGGTTAGGTTCTTTTAAAGTTATATGGTAAATGATATACGTAAATTACTGTACTCAAAAAATACTGTTTTATTATTACAATATCATTGTATTATTCTAATGATATTACAGTGCAGTGTATGTATTTAAAAGTAAAATATGTACTATTTACTAATTTTCTCATTTAAGTGATGCAACAACTAACTTATATAACTACAGTGACTAACTGACTAATTACAGATCAGCTCTGAGCATCCTCTTGAAAAGTACCTTAATAAATAAATATAATAATGTAATAAAATAATTATTATATTTAATATAGAAAAATAATAATACAAATAAAATAGTAAATTTATGTAAGTAACTAAGTAAATAAATTATATATATCTAGAAATAACTTAACCTTTGTTTGCTAGTCTTGGTTAGCGAGTACAGGTTAGGTTTGGTAAGATTATATTTATAATTATATAAATTTAATGTATAAAGTTAGATTATAATTTTAATTTACTTATGTTAAATTTGGTTAACAAGAACATATCACATTTCCAGAATGTAAATGTTTACTTATTTTTATTATAGGCGACATCTAACAACTAAACTAAAATTGGCTGTGAGCATCTTGAAAAATACCAAACTGTTTACATCCTTTTACCCGTTTGATTGTTTCTCAACAACTGAACTGTCCAAAAATAAGTTAATTGAGAATAAAAGGATGTGAAACGTGATTTAAGTGTTACCAGTAAAAACCTGTAAGCAGTGTTAATCTGTTCTTGTAAATTAACAGAACTTAAACAATGCTGATTTACTTTTACTTTAAATATTTGGTTACGTACAGCTGATGCTTATTACTAATGGCTATAACAGCATGTGCAAATTAAAATTAAAAAATAAATATTTGTAACATCAGTAGAGTGCTTTTAGGTTTTAGTTACACATGTAAAGAGATTTTAATGGAATATAATGGATAAATTATTAACTGTTTATTTTTTTATAATTTGAGCATCAAATTAGGTTTTATTCCAATTTGCAGAAAGTATATTAAGAAAACAAATCTAAGCAAGATTACATTTTACGTTATTATACTTAAAACTGTTCAATTATTTGAATAAGCTTTGACCAAAAATGTACTTCGCTTGTAATAGTAATTTAATTGATTTAATTTTATTTTTAAAATTGTGCACAATTTTCTTATGTCATCATATTTTTAACACTAATGAATGTAATTTCTTTTATTAGTTGTAAATGTTGTTTATATTTTTTCAGGTCTATTTCATGATTAGCTGCATATATAAATCATAATGTTTTGGGCGTATAATACATCGTCACCCCAGATAGACACTATTCTTGATCGAGAGGTAAGTCAGTATTTTTTTAATAAACTTATTTGTAATTATTGTTTTATTATTCTTGTTTTGTTTAATTTCAGTCGTATTAAGTGTTACTATTTGGTCCAGAAAGAACGAAGTAGTTTCTAAGATATCGGTGTATTCGCTTTTTGTCTACTTTTAATTTTCCCAAATTATTGTAACACCTTAATTCCACTTTTATAAGCCATTATTTTTGTGGTTTAAGGTTTGAAGTAGTTCATTTGTTTGTTCATGATTTTTACATCTTTTACTAATGAAAACTTATGAGCAGAAAGAACTGTCCTATGGTACTCTGTTACAAAGATGACATACATTGCCACATCAAGGTTTTCATTTCTTCCTGATTCTTTAAGAAAATGGCATTCTTGTTTCAGTAGATACTATCATTTTGGTTGTTAGAATCTGAACCATTAGTTATTTCAAAACCATTTGGTCTTGAAGTAAAATTATGGATGAAATCCATCTTGGTAGAGACACCTATTGTAAGATAAATATTGGGATGTTGGGAATGGAGTGAAGAGATTGAGAGGATTGTCTTGCTATGAATCGTAATATTTTTTATGCTAATTATTCAGCTTCATGTTACAGTCAATTTTTACTAGGGCCAAAACTCATCTTGTAAATACTTAGGATCAAGATTATTTTTACACAGTCTAATGCAGTTTTATTATATTATAGATGTTTTTCCTTTCATATTTATTGTCCAATGCCTGGTATACATAATGTTTTGCCTATTAAATCAAATTAATTATCAGAGAATCCCTGTGCAATTTAAAATATGTTCAATGTGCACATTGATTTGTGTTTCAATCACCCATTACATCTACATTGGTTGTGATTTTGTATTAATATCCAAAGTAAATTTTTCACAAAAAAAATAGTAAATAAATAAGCGTTCAAAAAGCAAATGATTTTATTAATCAGCATTAAAGATTATTTTATTAGCTGTTTTAGAAGCAGTCAAGTGTGATCTTATAACCGGAAGTCTAAGGTTATTTAAAATGCAGTTTT
This sequence comes from Zanna intricata, assembly GCA_010016005.3. Taxonomy (NCBI): domain Eukaryota; kingdom Metazoa; phylum Arthropoda; class Insecta; order Hemiptera; family Fulgoridae; genus Zanna; species Zanna intricata. The sequence goes on from JAAAKQ030484323.1 coordinate 21,202, forward strand.
CATTTATATTTTTAAAGTTTTTTTTTTTTATATAAAAATAAATATGACTAGTAAATTATACACAATGATACAATAAAAGTATTCATAAAATTTAGGCAACATTGATAATTTTTGTATAAATTTATCTGAGTTAATGAAACACAACAGTTATTTGTAAAAATTGTTTGAAATGAAAATTCTCAGCAAGTATTGTTCTAAGTTTGTTACATAATAATGTGGGAACAAATTACTTGGCATTTATGAAACTATTGTTTAAAAATGTTTTTAAAAAATGTAAATCAACATAATTATATTTTTTAAATAATGATTAGGACTCCTAAAATTTTTTTTGTATGTAATTGATTATGCCATTCTAATTTCAGTACCTTATGATAAAACAGCAGTTGCATCAATTCCTTTCATATACTACATATTAAATTAATCTCTTTACATTATATTAAGTATTCTTTCTAAACAGACTGGAATGTTCTTTATATATCAGAGTTGTGAACTATTCTAGCCATAAGATAACTTATTTCTCAGATTTAGTATAAGAAACATTATTTCAGATCACATTTTTATAAAAATTATGTAAATTGATAAGTAAAAATGTAGGTTTTTGATTGTAAGAAACTTAAAAGACTATTGACCATTGTTAATGGAATTAAAACACTTATTTAAATTAAAAATTATTTCTAATGACCATAACGTGAAATACAAGGGTCGTCCACAAAGTAACCTCCTTTTTGAAATAAAAATTAAACCAGTTGAGACACAAAAATTTTATTATATATATCTTAAAACTACGACTTTTCTCTACTTTTCGACATAATCTCCAAACAAATTCAAGCACTTGTGATATTGTTTAACA
>JAAAKQ030484334.1:0-19289 GCA_010016005.3 Zanna intricata
TCTATTAACTAATGAAGAAAATATATTTCAGTTGAACTCCTTTCAAAGAGTAATAATTTGAGTAAAAAAGTATTTCTTACTCACTAAGTAAAAAGTGAATTAGGCCTAACAACAAAAGTCAACACAACATAAAAAATCGTTAAATACTAAAAAGAAATTTTTAACAAAATCAAACCAAAATGGATAAATTAGAATTAAAATAAAAAAAAAAAAAAAAAACATTATAAACATAAGATATATATTCAAATACATGATATATAATTAATTTAGAAAGACAACAAAAGAATATAAGTTATATGCTATATTTGTAGAACATTTTCAAAACAAAAAAGCTGGATAAAAGCCCGTTATATAGTATATACTCCTTAAAATGTACGAATATATATGACCATTACTGTATTGTTTTATTACGTATTACCTTTTCTTTCTAAAAAAAAAATAAAAATAGTTTTAAATGTACAAATATTTTTTTGTATATATAACAGAATTTCCGTTTCAGACTTTATCTCGGATTTCAAATTCCTGTTTTTTTGTGTGTTTTTTTTTATCTTAACGAAACTTTCTCAGTAATTTAAGTTTTAAATTTGTTTTATGATTTATTATTAATAATATTTGATGACAAGTAACTTTCGTTTTGTGTGTGATTGCATGCGCATACATGCGGGATAAAAAGAGAGAATTATTTATTTATATACCACTGATTAAATAACAAGTATACTACTACTACTACTAAGAATAAATAGTAAAAAAAAAAAAAGAAAAAAGTCAGATGGAAAGCCCTATTTCCCCCACTACCTTTCCTCTAATAACTGCTTGGTCTTTCTATCATTTTCTCTTTTTCATTGTCTCACTCTCATCTTCGATATGTTATATTCCGAGAAGGAGATCGTATTTAAAATTTAAACGTTGCGAAAGTTAACGTATAAACCCACTAATAATAATTAAACTCCATTACAAAAATTCTGCTTTAGTCGTTTATCAGTATTTACGTAATATTCATTTTAACAATAATTTTTGTTCTAGGAGATTCTTAGTTAATATATAATATTACTGAAAAAATTAATAAATTATAAAATAAATTATCCGTTAAATTAAAACTTAAAAATTTGTGAAATAAAAAATCTGAAAAAAAAATTTATGAGTTCTTTATTCATAAAAAAAAAAATTGATTAGAATAAAATAATATTTCATTAATCTCGTCGTAGCCATTGCTACAAGAAATAAATGCTCGATGAAGTGAATCTTTCAGTGGGGGACCATGGGGCTCAGATCGGGAGAAATTTAAGTGTAATTTTGGCATTAAAGCTTGTTCTGTTTCACATTATTTTATTAAAAGATTTTAAAAAGAAATTTGGTTATCTGTAAAACTAAGGTAAGGTACTTTTCCATTAATTCTATTTTTAATTAATTAATGTCACTCTAATTCTATTCCATAAGTTATATTTAACAATAGTAATAAATGAAACAATTATTTAATAATTGTATTAAATAGCTGGAAAAGTTTATTAGTTATTAAGTTAATGTTGTATTTGAGGCAACTGACGATTTTTTATTGCTTTTAAAATCAAATCGAAGACGTCGCCAGTCTCATTCTGAGCCATTGGTATTCAGCGATGTATTAATAAATATATTTAGAGATATTAAATTTTTGATACCTTTTTAATTTTTGTTGTACTTTTTAAATGTGTTTTATATATATATTTTGCAAAAATTTAAAGTTATTTAGTTGTAATACCGCCTGATTATGTACTTATGTTTCATACGATTAAATTTTTTCATAATTATTCTGTTATTATTTTAAAAATTTGTCTAGTAATTATTCTTGGTATTTCTTTTTTATTATCTTCTTGCTTCGTATAAAGTTTAAATTAAGTATTCATTTACATATAATTATTTCAGTTTTGTTTATATTTATGTTAGTATACGTAATTTGTGAACCATTTAAAGTTATTTTGCTATATAAATAGTTCGATGACAAAGTAATTATTTTCAAATAAGGTTATTTTTCTGCAGTTTTCAGTCATTTTTTTTTTCATTGTTTTTTAATAATCATATAACTTATTTTGTTTTTGGTTTTTTTTTTTTTATACGTATATATTTAAATAAACAGATTGTTATTACTTGTACTTTTTTACATTTTATAATAATTAAGTTTATTTCTTAATACATAATATCTTTAGTTTGCTTGTATTATTTCTTTTTTTTTTTTTCATCTTTTGTTTATAGTTTTCTGTTTTTTTTTTTAAATGTAATTTCAAGATTTTGTTGGTGTTTATTTATTTATTTTTTTTGTAAATTTATTATAAAATTTTATATAAGTCCTACTTGTTACAACTTTATATAAACTCAACCCTCCAGGCGGACAATTATCCACGGGTATTTTATTTATCTAACCGAATATTCTGTGAAGAAACTTTTTTTGTCGTGTTTTAACATTCAATAAAGGAATTTTTATTCTTAAAGGATAATATAATATGACGTTAGTATAAGAACACTATTCACGCATACAACCACGCTTTTTCAAAACTGAAATTTGTTTCCGAATTCAATTTCAAAGTTAGCGATCATGCTTTTCTTTTTACAAAAAAGATTATTTAGGAGTAAATATGATTTTATCTAGATTCAATTCCGTCACACCTCCATATCCGTCTTCACCTCTATGCAAAAAAATTAAATCAAAATAAATTGTCATGTTAAACTTTCATTCGATCATTTTCCTACTACATGAAGTTTCTTTTATATTTCAGTATAAGACATTTTTTCTACATACTACTCTATGCCTAAACCTATTTATGTTGAGCTGTTTTTTGCAAACCATTTACTAGATCTCGACAAAAGAGATGGATTGAACAAAATGTACCACAACTTATTTATAAATAGTATTCTTAATACTGTTTCGTATCTTACTGAATTCATCTGTAGAATTTGTTGTAGGATAAAAACAACGTCTCATATTGAAATAGGAACCCTATAGAAAAAATGAAATCGACCAAGTAACCCATATCATTACTTGATTTATTTTCAGTTGAAAATACACGGGTCTTTTACCATACTTGAGCGGTCCGCCGAAAGAAATTGAAGCATCTAAAAAGTATAACTTTATCCAGCTTTTAATGGATTACTAATTATCATTTTTATCTTTTCATTTGAATTCCATATATGATCGGATTAAATGAGTTCTCCCATTAACACCGCTTCCGTACCTTTTTTAAACTTTAGGAAGATTGAGGCTCTATATTAGAAATGCACTCACGGAAAAAAACGCTTTGTATTCGGGTAATTTAGATTACTCGGCATCCGGTGCATTTTAAATTTAGCTGGAGCAACCTGAAGTTAAAGAAAGGATAAATATTGGTCCAAGAGAGTATAAACGAGCTTTCAGGTAATCTGAAATTAGACGGGTGACAGAATCGATGTCATCTCAGAATAGATGCCGTATGTTAGAATGATTTGAATCTAATTTTTTCCCACAGTTAAGAGTTACATTGCTAAATGAAAGTATAAAATATATTAAAACAAATTCTTAAGACGTACTACAATACAAAAATTTTACTTGTTCAAGCTGCTCAATTATTTTCAAAAAAAGTATAACTTACTCTGAAATCTCTTTCGGCTATCGGTCAAGTATGGTCAAAGTCTCTTGTGTTTTCGCTTGAAAATAAATCGAGTAACGATGTGGATTACTTAGTCGATTTAATTTTTTCCATAGTCATATCATTAATACGTTAATAGGGATATAATTTAATACGAGACATATTGTTTTTAATCCTACATCGAATTCTAGAGGATGAATTCAGTAAGATACGAAACAATATTAAGCTTATTTAATGTTTAAAAATAAGTTGTGATTCATTTTGTTCATCATAACTTTTCGTTGAGATCTAGTTTATAAATAGATTGCAGAAAAGCATTATCTCAACTTACAATATGTTTAGGCGTAGAGTTATATGCAGAAAATAATGTCTTTATTGAAATATAAAAGAAACTTGATGTAGTAGGCAAATGATTGAATGAAAGTTTAAGCATGACAATTTGTTTTGATTTCATTTTTTGCATAGAGTTGAAATTTAAATGGAGTTAATAAAAATTATCTAATATTGAAATAAAAAGGAAACTTTATGCAGTAGGCAAATTATCGAATGAAAGTTTAATACACAAAGTAGTGCGGACCATAAAGTCACACTGGCTCATAAATATTCTTTTTTGTAAAAAAAAAAAAGGGGGGGTCACTTATTTTGACAATAAATTCGGAGACAAATTTCTATTCTGAAAAAGCGTGGTTATATGCGTGAACAGTGTATATAAATATTAAATAAATAATGAAAAAGACTTGGTGGTATGTGTTTTATATATATATATATGCTTATGTATAAAATTTTGAGGCTCAAAAATCTCCAGACTACTATATCAGTTTCATTGAAATTTAGATGTGCATTTTCAGCCAATTTTCATAAAAATTTTTAAATGCACATCTTTTTTCTTCTTTTTCTGTTTAAGGCTAAACAGATAGAAAAAATATATAACAGCTCAAATTCAGCTGTCTTCTTCGGTTGGCTTCTCTCTCTCTCTGTTTTTTCTGTTTAGCCTCCGGAACCACCGTAAGGTATTACTTCAGAGGATGAGTGAGGATGATATGTATGAATGCAAATAAAGGGTAGTCTTTTACAGTCTCAGTCGATCACTCCTGAGAAGCGTGGTTATTTGAAACCCAACCACTAAAGAGCAGCGGTATTTACGATTTAGTATTCAAATCCGTATAAAAGTTATCTGCCGTTACTAGGATTCGAACTTACTCTTTAGTTGGCCTAGATTTTAATAATTTTTTTCGTATTTCGTATAAGTAATACCATGTGAAAACATTCACACAGTACGCTTGAATTTAGTTGGGTACATTAGGTTTCGTTTTCCAGTACGTAACTACGGTAGGCATTCTGTTAACTGTACCTAGTATGTACGAATAGTTTAACTGGTTATATATTTTGTTTATTCAAAGGTTAATTTATTAAATAACAATTGGTTGTGATATATTACCTGGTATGTAAATGTTTAGGTTATTTAAAATATACGTTAAGACTCCTTAACACTTCCTACTGGGTAATAATCATCCAATCGACAACCGTTTTCATAAAGTTTAATTTTAACAAGAACCTATTGTTAAAATATTCCATTGTTGTGATGACAACAATGACAACATTTTTGTGTTAACATTTTAGTTAAAATCATCTAAAAATTGTAGCTTTATTCCTTGAAGTGATCCCAAAATTTAATGGGCTTGAAAAATAAACCTGAACAAAATATCATTTCTGTTCGAATAATTGTTTTTAATGTAGCACACCTATGAAATACGTAACTTTTTCTAATATTTGCCTTTCTTTTATTTCTTTAAGTCGCATTAGTTTTGTTGGTCATAAGTGACCTTTTGGGTTAACATTAAATGTTTTTCAGACCCTACCCAGGAATCGACCTGAAACATTCGATGTAGCATGCTAAAGTTTTTGCCCCTCTGGTTCAATTATTACTAAAACTGTTTATCGGTTAGTTTTATTTTTATTTTCACATAATGGGTATTAAAATTGTAAAATAAGTACTTTTAAAATGAAATTTTTGTGTTAAATGTGTATAATACTGCTCTGATTTTATCACTGTAAAAGGAAATTGTAAATTTTCTTTACAATTAATTAGTTTGTTATTTTTATAGTTATTAATACGATTTTTTAACGTTTAACACAAAGGCAAGATAATGTTATGCAATTCTTAAGAAATACTTACTTGGAAATTGCAACTTGAATTGAAAAAAAAACTTTTTTATAGTCATGTCGACGGGTGATAGCCGTTATATAAAAGCCGACTTATACTGGATCTCCAGTAGTATACAAATGACACGTAATCACTATATAGGCAATAAACAACTCGTTTAGCTATCATGATTTTCAAGGTTTTGTTTATGTTATACATCCCCCTGAGGCTGTATTATTATTATTATTGTTATATATTAAAAAAAAACATGACTTAGTTAATATCCGTTTAACAGCTCCTACCAAGCTCAAGGCTCTTACGATCTGAGTTTGTTGTATAACAAGTTTTTAATGTCTGTCATGTTCAAATGTGATAAAGTTAACTATCAGTCAGAACAAGGAATGTTCATAAATTATTCAAATTTCAAAGCTATAATATATGTATATATATATATATATATATATATACACCCACATAAACGCACGCTTGTGCCTGTTAATTATTTGTTTTGGTTAAAAAAAAAAAATGAGAATGATAAAATGCTATAGATAACAGATCTATCTGTTACAATAAAATAATGTCTCCAAGTAACTTCAGTTATAGTATTCAACATAGGGAAATATTGTTATCAACAAAAAAAAAATTATACATCCTGGCTTTTTATACTTTTCATCGGTCGAGTTTCCTTAACCGATTTTTTTTTTAAGTATGAGTGTATTTTGTATTTTATTAGTCTTACATCCAGAAAGGTTTGGCCTGCAATCAATAATGAAATCTGTGTTATAACTTTGTTAGTAAAAAAAAAAAAAAAGATTGATTGAAGATATTTGTAGAGAGATAAACATTTTATTGGGGAATGTTTTTTTAGCCTGTAAAAATAATAATTGTATAAATGTTTGTTTTCTCTAACTAGTTTTCCAGCTATTGCCGGATCTGGGTATATATGTATAGGAAAATGCATTTACTGCTATCGGGGCTTGCCAGGTCTGAGATAACTTCATACGCAGTGCAATATTAGTGTAAATGTACCTGTAAACATATAATCTGTAAAAGACTCAGGCTGACCACTCCTGAGACGTGAAGTTAATTAAAACCCAATCATCAAAGAACACCGATAATCATTTCTTGTATTAAAATCCATACAAAAGCAATTGCCTTTACAAGGATTCTAACTGAAGAACTTTCGACTTCGAAAATCAGCTGGTTTTGAGATTACAAGTTTTAAACACTAGACTAATCCGATGGTATAATTTTATAAATAAAAAGATTAAACATTTTCTTGTTATAAATATTATAAAACGCATCCCATCCACCACAAAAAAAGAAGATTTTTATAAACTTTTCGATTTTCATCACCTCATTCTAACTTAAATATTTTTCCGGGTTGTTATGGACGGGAAAAGTTATTTAAAATAATTTCAGAGAGTTGTTAAACTAACAAATTTCTTTTGCAAAAAGTTGGAGTTTATATATTTCTGCAAGTTTGTTACTCTTTCAGCTTAGCGACTTGCAATATTTTTACAATTTTTTGTAATAGTCGCGTTATTATAGTATGAACTTATTTCAGTTTTTATCAGAGATACAGGATAACACGTTTCTAATTTTTTTTTTTTTAAGTACCCCAAATTGTTGTATGAGTCATCCTAATGTTTTTGAAAGCCATTTTTCCGGGTGCGAATTAGTCGGATTTGGTATTTTTCATACAGTACAAAATTTATGTGTAATAAATTTCTGTAATTAGGTGTTAATTTTTAGATGACAAAAATTAATATATACTAATGAGGTAGATTTCATAAGAGAGCCTGTTGTAATGGGTTCCATGATTCGACTTCCGGAGAATTTCGATATATCTTCGCGTTTCACATCTCTCGACCCCAAAATCATCATCAGTTCAAAAGTGTATGTGTGTGTGTGTATATATATATATATATATATTTCACTTTCTTTTGGACACGATAACTGCCGTAATTTTCTGCCAATCACTTTCAAATTGATACATTAATATAACAACCCAAAAACTCGGTCTAGTTCGTTAATGAGCGAAATTGAACCATGGCGGGTGGAAATGCGGGGGGGGGGCTATTTTGAAAAAAATATATCGCTATAACTTTCTTATTAAGTAAAATATCGAATTCGTTTAAAGATCCTACTATTATTTGGATGAGGGCCTAAAACTTATATAAATAAAGTTTTTTGATATCACCAACCATTGGCCCAGGGGACGGAAGAAACTGGGGTTTTGAAGACAAAAAAATCATACCTCCCTTAATAGGCACAGTATCAAATCGGTTTAAAGTGGTCTTTATTCCTGTAAACATTACCTAAAACTTTTATCTGAAACAATTTTTGATATGACAAACCCTTACGGCAAGGGATGAACAAAATATTGCTGGAATTGTAAGATGATGGGGCTTGTCGTATGCTAAACATGTGAAATTTTTTTCATATGCAACCATTGTCATATTGAGTAAATCTGAAGTTTTTCTTAACTTTAAGGTGGGTATTTCTTTTATCCCCTATTTAGCACTGGTGAAATAGGGACTACTTCCGCCTTCCGGCGTGCCGAAAGGGATTTTTTTTTTTTACAGATGTAACAAATCATTTTACAATATTTTTTCTTTAGTTAAGAAAATAACTTAATGAAAAATTAATAGTTTTTTCGTCATTGGATGGATAGTTGAACTTGAAGTTTCATATAAAGTGTGAAAAAATGTCAACAGTATCGTTACTTTTTACTTTACCTACTATTCTGTTGTTGTAGCAACGTATTTGTATAAAGGGAAAGTATAGTGAAAATTTTAGGTAGCTGTGTTTCTGTAAAGGTCGACATTTCAAGAACCTCCCTTAGACCAGAAAACAAAGACAAAAAAATTATAAAAATTTCTGGAAGATATACGTACATGTGGTCAGTCTGTATTTTGATTAATATTTTCCGATTTGCTCTTCATAAATTACTTTTTATATAGTATTTTCGTCGGGAAAATGGATCAAAAAAATTTCTATTGTATATGGACTGCTGATAGATTTAGTGTTTGACATGATTAAAAAAAAAAAAAACACAGGAGGAATAGTTTTTGCCATCTTTTCATTTTTTATTTTTCTTGTAGAAAATTGAGCTTTAATACAACAAAATTATTTATTAGGATAAAATAAATTCAAATTATTATTTAAAATTAGAAAGTTTTAAGTCGGTTGATTTAGGGATAGGGATATTCAACATTTCTTAATAGGTTTTGTCTCGTATCTCGAAAAACCCGTTGACCCCATCTTTGGCTTGATTTTCGACCCCATCTTACAAGGATGTATCGTAATATATACATTTTTTTTTTTTTTTTTTTAAGAAACTACATTCTTTTTAGTCGTGTTGAATAATTTTGTACAAATTGGAAAACTTTTTAAAGTAAATAATTATTCCAGTAAATAAAATGTTGAGTTCCAAAAAAACAAGGGGAGAAAATGGATGCCGTATTTAAAACTTCAATTTCTTTTAACAGGTTGACTTCCATGAGACATCAAATGATGTCTCAGCCAGTTATCCATTATTGCTATGAGACATCATTTGATATCTCAGTTTCGAAATTCAATACTACTATGAGACATCAGATGATGTCTCAGTGTATTGTTACACTTAAAATGCAATATTACTGTTTATTTTTAATTTTTTTATCAAATTACATATTTTTTAAAGATAAAATTCTGTATATTTTTGTGTTGTACGTAGCACATAATTTTTTCTTTAGATTTGAAATTAAAGAATTTTTTTTTTTTTGAAAATCACCAAATAAAAGCAAAACAAACATAATTGAAAATGTTATAATAAAATGTGAATTAATTTTAGTTTTTTACTCGACAAAGTTTAGTTAGATTTTAATATCAAGTACTCTTAAATATTAAATTTAAATATTATTTTAAAAATCTTAATTGAAGTCTCAACTTTATTTTTGAATATTACAAAAAGTAAATTTGGAAAGTGAAATCTGTACCAAAAATTAGTAATAAGATAACAAAACATTTATTGAAGTTGAAAAAATAATGGCAGCACTGGTGGATATTTTTAGCAAAATAAGCACAGCAGCCTTGGAAATGTTGCATTTTTCAGTGTGGCAGTCAACCACTTTTTTCATCGTTTAACAAACTATGAAAATGTTTCAAATTTAACCATATTTAGTGTTAATGTAGACAACTTGGAATTTATTTTTTAAAAAAGGGGGGGTCCAATGAGACCCAACTTAAGAGTTTGGAAATTAAAAAAAAAAAAAAATTATAATTTCTGATACTTTATTTATTTGACAAATTGTAGCTGTAATTGAAAATGTTACATGAGGTAATTGTTGAGCTAGGTGGTCAAATGAAACTAAAAGGTTTAATAATAATTTTTGTTTAATCAATTATACTTCAAATACAGTATAATTTTCATAATGAAAAAGGTTATTTGATCAAGTGGACAACTGAGACCCAAAAACATTTACTTGAATTTAAATATTTTTCTCGGTTATACTTTTAATACTGTATAATTTTTAAGATAAAAAATCAAAGTGTGTCGAATTGAACCTAAATTTTTTTTACTAAATATTTTAATTTTTCGTAATTGTACTCAAATTATTGCATAATTACGTCATTAACATGTAAAAACCCTGCGACGTATTTGAAATAATACTCTACCATGGGCAAAGCCGGAAAAATTATGGAACTATATGTGTGTTTTTACTGAGAATTGCTACGGTAGTGGTTTTTAAATTTTTTTTATACGTACTGTTTCCTCATTTCTTATTTATTTAGTTATATTTTCAAAACGATAAACACCAAGTGCTTTAAAAACCGGTTTAAAATCTTATTATAATATTATGCGAAATTTAAATAAGAAATAGGAGACTTCTGGAATTACCAAACCAGTATAGATACAGTTATTTATATTAATAAATAAAGTCACCTACTAAAAGGGAAATGTTAGCGATTTAATTTGTGGAACGTTTACGTTTCATAAGTTCAAGTCTTGTTAATATTTTAATATTATACTGATTAATTTAGTGTAATCAATTCTAATAACACTATTCGGTAATCTTTTTACGACAGCAACCTTCTTAGAAACCAGTGGTCGAGATTTAAGTTTAAAAATTCAATAAAAAGCTAGATAATAATTACAAATAATAAGATTTTAAATATCAGGGCCCTTTACACCCTGTAAGTGTTCTTGTTCAGTGTTTATGTATGTAGCGTTTCGTGTGGTGTTTTTGTGTTTTCAAAGAAATGTTAGGGGCCTTTACACCCTAACATATGACGAGCCTTACGGTGATTAATGATTAATTTTAAAAGAATGTGACGATGGCTAATGATCATAGTAGTCGATGCCGGTATAATTCCTAATTAAAAAAAAAAAAGAAAAGATTTTAATTTTTTTTTTTAATTTTAATTTTCCGCTAACAATGAAATTACTGAGACCGAATAAACATCCGGCAAATGATTTTTGAATAACCGGCAAATTATTTTTTTTTCATGTCAATTATTTTAAGTTCTATTTATATTTTTATGATAAAAAAATTATTTTTGTTGAAAAACAATAACCAAAATTTTTAATTTTTTTAATTTCGGTAGCCGGAAGGTAGGAAAACTATAACGTACGATTGTGTTACAAAATATTAACCAGAATTGTTCAGTTAGCTAGCTTCAGTTACTTCATCAACATGTTAAACGTATATCGTAATGAATTTTAATGTTATTTATTAAATTTTTTTTTAATTTTTTTATTATTTTTTGTTATTGATTCGCACGTAAGCGTGAAGCTCTTGCGTGGGATATGAAATGGAATTTTGTAGCCTATGAAGAATGGCCAGGATTCGATCCGGGACCTCAGGATGATAAGCCGAGATATTACTACTCTGTCAGAGAGTTCTATTATTTAGTTCGTTTAATTTTTGATAATTTTTGTATTAACATCACAATTTCGAAAAATATTTTTTTTAACTTTTTGAAAATTTGGGGGCTTATGCATCAGTGAGCTTTTTTTAATAATGGAAATTTTTAGTAAAATTGATCTTAAATGAATTAACACACTTTTCGGTTTTTTTTTTTTAAAGAGTTGGGAAATTCCTCATCAGTGAAGGAGTATTAAGTTATTTCGTGACTTTATTGATTTAAAAATACGTTTTGATCGTTAAAAAATCAAATTGTGAAAAAAAAATGTTTTTCAATAGTTCCCGTACTGAAGTTATTTTATATTTGGGTAAAATTAATTATTAAGAAAATAATTCCTAAGTAGTAATATTAAAGTTAAAAAAAACAAGCAATCTTTTAAAATTGTTTAAAAATACAAAAATATAAACTTAATTCTATTCGTAAATAAGATAATTCTATATAAGTTGTAATATTTTATGAATGAGTGGAAATGTTTGGCTAATTCTTTCTTTCAAGAAATACTAAAGAGGAAGGGCTAAAATTGAAAGCCTGAAGTGGTTTGAAAATCTACTCATGTAGAAAATACAGATGCAAGAAATTCCCATTAACTCCTTTTCTGTAGCAAGATATAGCTAAAAAAATAAAAATTAATCTTGATTTTTCGGGTTGTATAAATGCTAAATAAATGTTTTTGGTAATTTGGAATCACTATTAAAAAAACTTCAACTTCTGTAAGAAATACTTTTTGCTAAAGTGCTCCAGTAAAGATTTGAAATCTTATTTCGACCAGAACATCCCCACCCCTTTTCCCAGTTTTTTGCAAAAATTTATTGCTTTCTTCCCCGTAGGTAGTATGTAGTATCTGTTTACCAAGCTTGAAGAAAATCGGTTAACAGGGTTCAGAATTATTAGACCGCATACTCTGACAAAAACAAGTTTTTTTGGATTTGTAATAAACATGTTTTTCGCAGGCTATTTAAATTTTATTTAAATCTATCTTTTCTTCGTTAATTTTTTTTTTTTAATGTCTCCTTAAGGTACAAAACTTGAACAGTTTTTTTTAGATGTTTGTAGAGTGTCCTATATACTCGCATTTTCCAGTTACAGCAGTAGCAGCATATTATATCGCTATAGACAGGAAAGTAAAATTATGCAGTTAATTGCTTTGATGATTGTAACTTATACTGTTCCAAAAATATAGCTGACTCTTAACGCAAGGTAGACAGACGTTAACAGATTATTATAGGTGTATTGAGAGAAAAGCTTTTCCCTTTTTTGTTTTACTTTAAATATTATTATTATTATTATTATCATTGCGCTATATAAAAAACTAATCTATTGATGAATCATTTTAAAAACTAAATCTATTCATAGCTTTTTTTTGTTTTCAATTTCTGTGTTTTATTTCCTGTTATATATTGTAGTAGTTAAGCCGTGACGTTGTGTCCCATAATTAATTAACATTTTAATACACTTTGTTTTTCTGTTTGTTAACTTATTACCGTCATTTAACTGAGTTTTAGCAATGTATTGTGTAAAATATTCTTTCGCAACTTAAAGGGATTTATCAATATTCTGTATTATATTCTCTTTTCAAGTTTTTATTATTGCTGTAGTGCATGTAAATCACAGACGATTTTAATTTAATTTTTTTTATTTATTTTGTAGGGGGGACATAATTAAAGTGTATCTTATAGGACTGAATATCCCCTACATTTCCAGCGGGGTTTTGGTACGATGATACGCCAGCGTATATTTAGTTCGATGAAGAAGACAACGGAAATTCCTTATTTTTCCCTTGTAAGCCTGACATGGGACCCTGTTAATCTTGAAAATTGATCATTACCTATTATGAATTGATTCCAAAATTATTTTATGTTCACCATCCTATATAAAAACCTATTGTTATAAGTACGAGATAGATTCAAAAATTTCTGGAATGTATTTATTTTAAAAGAGATTTGTAAGTTAAAAATAGTATTTCCATAATAATAATAGTTTTTTGCAACCGAAAATTTTTGTTACGATTATGAATATTTTGGGATTGTTTCTGGAACTAATTTTAGAAACCTTCTCAGTCGCTATGTCGTATCGACGATGATGTCATCACGTCCTTACATCATTTCACCTTCAGAATTAACATCGATCGGGGAAGTGGCACCAGCTAATAATAATTAGTTGGTGCCAAGTCAGGATGGTTTGGTAAATTCTCCATGTACCTTTAATTGTGTCACAAAAGGTGACCCATGGGGTGACTTTTAAAACAAAATATTTAAAGACCAGTGCATTTAGGATTAATAATTGCTTATCTGTTCTTGTTATTTTTTTATTTCTAAGAAATGCTTGTGAATTTTATGGATTTTGCTTTTTTCGTTGTCCTTTTACAATTTTCTTGTTTAAGTTGCTTTTACGTATATATAATGGGGGTTTTTGTAACTAAAACGCAAACTTTGACATTTGAACGCTGTTTAGTGATGGCCATTTTGAACTGTGACGATGTTAATTGCTCGTTTCAAAAACATTCTATTTCTGAAAAGAAAGGAAGAACGTGATGTGTCTTGGGTCTGCCAACTTATAAAATTATAATTTCCCTTTCTTATCAATATTCCTGGATTTGAATCTTGGTCAGCCTCGGTGTATCAATTATCAATCGCTAAAATTTATTTCACCATTTAAAAAAAGGAATATATATTGACTGAAATTGAGCGTTACTCCACTGTAGCTAATACAGAACCACCAGGTCGGTCTACTGGTGAACTCGTCATCGCAAATCAGTCGAAGTCGAGAGTTCCCCACTAAGGTGGTAATGAAAATATTTCCCCCCCCCCTGAGACTTTCCAGGGAACAAGCCGAATAGGCAGTTGAGAACTTATTCCCAAGAGGTGAATTTGTGGACTTCCAAGTGCCGGATCATACCGTGAGAAGATTCACGAAGAAGGAACTCCTTCTGGCCGCGACGAAGATTAGCAGCTACAAAGCTCCAGGACCAGTTGAGGTTCCGGGTGTATTAGTAAAGGCCTTGTGCGTTGCACATCCATGGATGATCCTTGATCAGATAAACATGGCAATGCGGGAAAAGGTTTAACCACGAAGCTGGAAGCGAGGTAGGGTGGTATTTATCACTAAACGATCAGAAGAAGTGACGGACGGGGCATATAGACCCATATGTCTCCTCCCATACATGAGCAAACTTTTTGAAAGGATGATATCGGACCGGCTGTGGGAGGAGATGGTTGCTGCGGGGGGGGGGGGCTTCCTCCACGGCAATTCAGGTTTGTGCCTGGGAGGACGACAACGGATGCGTTACAAAAAGTGCTAGAATGGAGGAAGACGTGCGTTGCGGGATCCTAGAGGGTCAGAAGGATACCATTGATTGTCCTCCTGGATGGCCCATTTTTCATTTGCTACAAAATTTCCATTTCATATCCCCGCGGCACAAGCTTCGAACTTGTCTAGTGAATTAATCATAAAAAAATATGATGTGGACATCACATGACTTCCTTGTACGCCTATTAAATTATATATTTATTTAAAATGAAAACTACATAAAATTTTATTTCATTAATATCTTTTGATATTGTTTCATATTTTATTATTATTATTGAATTATTATTTATAGTAAAACTTTTTTTTACATTCAGAGATTTATAGTTATTAGTAAACCAACATATTTAAATTAAAAAAAGAAAAAAAGGAGATGAAGTCCTTGACGAGTCCGATGTTCCTTCCTCTTTTAAGATCCAAATAATTCATTAATTACAATTTCAATTGTCTGTAACTCTGAACCAATGAAAGTAAGTACCACTTGTGATATATAGTTTAAAAGTCTCAGTGATGGTTTATTACTGCAGTTAAGAAAAAGTCCAAATTTCAATTTTTTTTTTTTTAATTTTGGGGTTTTTTGGACACGTTTGGTTCAGTCGATTGCAATCAAAAGTGGAGGCGTACAACTAGATGTTACATAGTCCTAAATTCAAAATTTCAAAATTCTACGGCTAATCGTTTTTGAGTTATGCGAGATATATACAGACGTCACGCCGAAACTAGTCAAAATGGATTCAGGGATGGTCAGAATAGGTATATTACCGTTCAAATCAGGAAACCGAAGTTTTTTGCGATTACAATACTTACAAGGAAGTAAAAATTTTTAATTAAATTGAGGAGTTTAAATTCACTATTATTTTTGTTAAACGTGTTTTTATTTACTTGTCTATAATTTTGTTGTTCATTCTTCGGTTACTGCAGTTCTCTTGATAATATTTATTTTTTCTTTTAGTCAATGTTTTGGGCCAAGGGCATACTTATTAAACATGCTTTGTGGAGTAGAATTTTATTGCCGTTTTCTCCATCCACGGGGTGCAAAGTGTTTTGATGGTCTCCAAGGAGAAATAAATGGTAATGCTTGTATGCTATTTTTATCTTTTAGGCTAGCTACTGGAAAATTCTCCCAAGGCGAAAAGTATCGAAAGTCAGGAGACAGACTAAAAAGTACAGTAAAAACATATTACTTCCCATTTTAGAGGCGATTTGAGAGTAGTGTCTGATCTATATATTAAAAGGGCGGCTGCAAGCCGAGTCTATTCCTCATTTCAGGGGTGATCGGTATGTAGATGGAAGACAACGAAATACCACAACTCAATAATTTTTCATATTTCAGCATGTGTCACAGTTTCTTCGATTCAATTTTCCGAATGTTAAAATGCTTT
Organism: Zanna intricata; assembly: GCA_010016005.3. Taxonomy (NCBI): domain Eukaryota; kingdom Metazoa; phylum Arthropoda; class Insecta; order Hemiptera; family Fulgoridae; genus Zanna; species Zanna intricata. The sequence continues at coordinate 16,335 of JAAAKQ030484334.1, forward strand.
TCGTTCCAATAGCTGATATAAAAGGAAATCTGAGCTGTAGATAAATCCAAAGTTTAACTGAACATAGAAAGAATGAAAAGTATGCTCTGTGTCAGGCCAAATAACTTTATGTTAAAAAAGGCAATCTTAGGGTGAATTCATAAATTCATTTGCTATAAATAGCATGTTCTGTACAGTCGTGATAGTAGATTTTCTCTAAATCGTATAAGTTAATCGATTATTTGTTTTTTTATTTGCTAATTCTTACGTAAATTTAATTTCTTGTTTATTCCGTTTTATGTAATTTTTTATACTTTATATTCGATTCAGTAAAATACCATTAAATATTATGAACGTGACGTAACTTACAAAAGGTTTGATTTTATCTCGCTATTTATTAATATCGAAAGACATATTACGTTTGATTTTCATAGGCTTAATCTCTAATCGTCCAGATAAATGCAATCTCACTGCAAAATTCTCTAAAATAAAATTCTATGTACTTTTCCATTACAACTGCGCCACTCCAAATTTTGCGTTTTTTTTTTTTTTATTCGAGGTTATTATAATTAACCTATAAAAATATAAATATTGCAACCTTTTAACGGTGAAATTCATTGGTTTTAATTTCAAAAAGTTTTTTAATTGAACAAATTTCTACTTAGTCTGTCCGTCGTAATGGAAATACGGGTATGACATTTCTCTAGTGACTAACGGCGCCAACTATTTATCAACATAAGTAGTAAATAATAAATACAATAATCGTATGTATTCAGTATAATTGTTTTTGGTAGAATTGGGAGTAACGATCTATTATAGTACCAGCCTGATTGAGGATCATATGGTTAAATTTGACAGAGGAAGCTAGATTTATGCATCTCAAAATAAATTACAGTTATAATTTCGTACATCCTGATATAACAGTGCTCGCACCCAAACTATCGAAATAATGGGGTAGGCTAAAAAAATAGTAGCACAATAAAGACATCGCGGAACCGTGCGAATATCACATGGAAAGTTACTTAGCTGTATTCATGTGGCGTTGTCAAATCGGAAACGACGACTCTCTACGAAATGTGAACAGTTATAAAAACACTCTGGTTACAGGAAGCGAATATCTGATTACTTAATGTAAATAGTAAAATTTATTTGTCCTGAATAACGCTTTTCTTTATTTGTAGAACAGAAATCCGTGCGTGTATGTTTGCATGTATATGTTTGCAAATGTTAAAAGCTTAACTTATCTTCTGTTTATTATTCGCGCACGTTAAGAAAATTAGGTCAGGTGTTATTTTTATGTAAAATATAACGAAAGAAAAGTAAATGCAACAAAACTGAGTATGGCGCCGTTCAAATCGAAATGTTGCAGGTTCACACTTCCACTTAGACGACACTCCATTCATTTCAAAAACTGTCTTTGATTTTTAACTTTTGCACAATGAAAAACGATAGAATATATATATTATATAGATTAACAAATTCCTAGATGTAAGTTTTTATTTAACGACTATTTAGTAAAAACAATAAATTATTCGTAATTTTAATTTTATTGAATTTACCGGCTTTTTTGAAATTATTTTCAAGAATTAAAATTTCATCTGCATCGAATGAAGCCAATTTATAATGGTATTAGTCATCGAAGTTTAGAAAGCGTAAACACATAGATGCATAGTTCTAATTGTCGCATCTGAAATGGTTTACGAACTGCTAATAGTAAAACGGAAGGGCTAGCGCACAGCGGCAGGACGTCGTAAGTAGGAAGAAGCCGTAGCCGGTTCAACAGTCCATTTTCCCAACTTTCTAAACCTGGACGAGTAATAGCAACTTTATTACCTTCGTTTTAGCTATTAATTAATAGCTGTTGTTATTGGTGGGGGGTTGTTATTAATTAATAGCTCCGGTTGTTATTGACAAAATTTATTTAAACTCTACAAAATGACAAAACTGAATATCACCTATAGGGGGTAGCAGTAAACCTACCCTATAGCATATTCAAATCAAAATTGTACCAAAAAACTGGCTCTTACATATCTCTCTCTTTATGTATACATTTATAAATACATTATATATATATATATATATGAAACTGTGACCTAAACAAAAAAGTCTAGATCTCAGTTAATGAAATACGATTTATTGTATTTTTTGGTATTGTTAGCAGTGAAGCTAACAGCTGACTTTGTTTTATGCATCTACACTTCGGATGTGGTCTGTGAATAATTCTCATACGATCTTGAAACAATTACATAACTAAAAATCGGAGTTTGATATGCTATGTCGTGCAACCGGATGATCATTCAGTTTTTGCAGAACACAGCAACCACAGAACGTTATTTCAATGAAATCATTTATCCTTTTATCGGACCACTAAATGAGGAAGAAATTACCGGCGAGTACTTCTATTAAAATGGAACAATGGCCCGTACCGCCAATGTTTCATTAAATTTACAAAGTAAAGTTTTCATTGATAGGCTCATTTTAAAGCAGCTTGACCATCTATATCCCTAGTTCTTACACCTACAGATTTTTAATTATGGATGCGATGAAAATATCTGTTTACATGAGCAATCCTCATATCCTGGACTAACTGAAAAATAACGTAAGTAATTGGTAAAAGCGATCACTTCTGTGGTGGTAAAATACACTTCAGCGTGTATTTTAAAATATGTTAAAACATGCTTAGACATGACCGAGGCAAATGATAGTGGCATATGGAGCATTATCTTCAAATAAAAATTCATTGTAGTGTTGTTCCTGATTTATCATTATTATTTAAATATAGTAAATTAAATGTTTGTAAACATTGACAGTTTCTTTGGAATCCCTGGTATATATATATTTTTACGCAACGGGGGGGGGGGGGGGGGTTAAAAATTTTAAAAAAATATATTTTTAGGTATTTATTTTTTAATTTTGTTTACATTTTTTTTTTTTTTTTTTTTTTTTTTTTTTTTTGTTTTTTTTTTTTTTTTTTTT
>JAAAKQ030484344.1:0-12303 GCA_010016005.3 Zanna intricata
TTGAGGGCGATACAACGATTATAGCGGTCATACAATTTTTCGATACCATTTTTATAGTACGATTTGTCTTTAGCCTCCAAATAGGCTTCAGTTTCGGCGATTACCTCTTCATCGGCAATAATATATATTATATATTCTTCATAAAAAATTGTTTTTTAAATTTAAATATAAAATATAACAGCGGAATGCATAATACATTATGTAAAAAAATATTGAATGATTGATGTGAATTATGCAAAAAAATTTGAATTATATATTATAAAAATAACATAAAAACAAAAATACATCAACATTTTATTTTATGCATGTAAAAAAAAATCCATTACAAAATTGATTTTGACACTCCTGGCATTTTGTTCAAGTTGTGTACTATTCAATTGAGCATGCTTTCATTTATACTTTACATTGCTCATCTTGTAGCATCGAGAACAACATCCTTTAGAACATTTTATTAACATGTGATTATTTTGTGGCAGAGGTCGAGATACTTGAGGCACATGTATTAAAAAAAGAACCAGTGACTGTCTGAACTTTGTAACAGATTTTTTAAAATTTTTTATTAATTGCTAAAAAAAGTGTGTGGGCATTAATTACACTTATATTGCATAATAAATCAGACGCCAATTTACTGTACCATTTAACAAAGTGTCTAAGTGGAGATTTGTAGGAGGCCAGTGATCAGAGAGATAAACTGCAGATTTAGTAGAATTATAGTTAACAACATTTGGTTTCAATTTTATTTTTTTTTTACTAAAACTTCTAAAGAATTTGAATTAGCTCAGCATTAGAAGGTCATTTCTATCTTTCCATTTTAAAACAAGGACATTTGTTGAACTTTTCTATGAAATATCCTTTCCCTTTTTCAACTTTTTCCCAACATCACATTTAGGATTTAACTTTCTGTTTGTACATTATGTGCCAGTAAGATGAGTTTTCTTTTTATTTAATTTGTGTAGATAGCAATTCCCGAACTTTAGTTACAAAAAAAAATTTGGTATAATTTAAAGATTTGAAATAAAATGTGTAAAAAACGTTCTAGGAATATCATGACTTATCTAATCTAGCCTTATATTAAAACAAGTTACCAGTAGATTTAACTTTATAAGTTTTTGCATAGGTTGAAAGGGTTTTTTTTATATGTAGGTAAGGAATATTCTGTTGCAGTGCCAAAGGGGATCAAAATACACACATGTTGCCTGAGTGCATGAATTCTGCAGGCAGCAGAAGCCAATTTCATTTTCTTTCCTCTCCTATCGTCATATATACTCCATTACCCCCAGTCACCAGCATCAAAATATATTCAGAGGCAAGAAAAATAAACTATTGCTACTATTACAAAGATAATCTATTGTGGGAGATGAACCGCAAGAAATTTAAGTTTGAGAAGTGTTGATGTAGAATACACTTGTAAACTAATTTTTTGTTCTGAACTTGCACTGTTCAGAAGAGTGCTATTCTTAAATTTACTGAGTTTTTGTATTGTTTTAAAATACAGGTAATTTTTTAATTGTTTCAATTTTTACGTCATGATGATGTTTTTATAAATATATGTTTTAATGTTTCTTTTTGTATATTTAATTTTATTAATTTTCTTGCACTTAGTAATAACTTTTTTATAGTCAAAATCTATATTCAGTTACAGATATTTATTTTTTTTATACAGTTCTTAAATGAGATCTTATCCCTGACATAAAATTCTAAAAATGTTGCTATAGAATTTTTGTTAAGTGCTGTGATGTGAATCATCATTTAGTACAGTTGTATTTTCTGTTTTGTGCCAGGATAATGCCAAATTTAAAAACTGAGCATCATATCAATTTGAAATTATTAATAAAACTGATCAAAATTTTTTTTAAATTTGTTATTGAGGCTTATAAGGAAGACTCAATGTCTCATACCTGTGTGTTTGAGATTTACAAAAATCTAGTGAAAGACAACAGAACATGAAAAATGATGAATGAACCATAATTATTATAAGGAAGTTTTAACAAAGCTGAGAGAAAAAAGGAAAAAAATGATGATCAGAACTATGGAAAAATGGTTTCATTCTTTTTTAGGACTACATCAGCTCATGCTGATGTAGTACTCTCTGTGAAGCAATTTTTTGGTTGAAAAACACATTACTATACTGACACATCCTCAACCTCCACATTAAATGTGATGATCATATTTGTCAGATTGCACAACCTGGCACATTTTCCGGATTTGTATGGCTTTTTCTTTTCCCTAAAGTGAAATCTGTACTTAAAGGACCACATTTTTAATAGTTTATGCAATAAAGAAGACAACAATAGATTTGAAGAAACTGATTTGCTCAGCGCCTTTGGCCGATGAAAAACAAGAGTACTCTGTGTGAAAGTGTGAATGGAGTCTGCATAAAGATTAGAAATACATACTAATAAAGGTGGGTTATAGAATTAGTCTCATTTAAAAGACAAATTTTATAAATTAAACTGTTGGAGAATCATATGTTAATTAACTAAAAATTAAATAATTTGCCCAGTTTTTAAAAAAAATAAAGTTACAATCATAAAAAATAATACATGGTTTATAATAAAATTTGGCTAATTGTCAGTCAAGTTATTTGTAATGACCATAATCAACTTTTAATTCCTTTAAATGGCAGCATGAACTTTTGATTAATTTAGCACATATTTAATAAATGTAATTGCAGTAAGTTTTATAATTATAACTTATGGCTAATACTTCAGCAGTTTAATTATTACTTTTTCTAAGTTTTTTCATCAGATTTATGCATTTTTTAAAGGCATTCTTATGTCTGTCTTATGTAAATAAAATGCACCAGTTTGTTCAATAACCTTGAAAACTATTATATATTTTGTATTATAACATATAAAATATTATTTAAAAGCATACAAACATGAATTACATCCTTTTGGATACCATGTCAAGTACTGGCAGGTAGGTGTGTCAGTGGCTTAAAGGATCAGAGTAAAATTCCTTAATGAATCAGAGTAAAAAGTAGTTAATGAATGGTACTAATGTCTCGGCTAGGTTGTGCTAAAAATTGTAAAGATAGTTATTGTTTGGAAATCAATTTAAAAAAAATATTTTTGTTGCCTAAATTTTTCATACAAGAAGCTAAAAAAAACTTACTGTAGCCTCAGTAAACTGTAAAGAATTCCAGAGAATATTAGAATGGTTTGCTTTGTAGCTGTGAATTATTCTCAGATTATTATATACATATATTTCTTATTTTATTTTGAAGTTAGTTAAAATGTTTATTGCTTACAAGTTTTGATATTGCCCTTGTCAATGTTATTGGATCTCCTTTAGCACTTGCTTGTAAACCTGTGCGTTCAAGTAATAGCATCACAGCTGGAAGGACAATAGCATCGAATTGTCCAAATACCCATTCTCTGCCTCTTGTATTTCCCATTGGTCCAACCCAAATTTTACCAACATCATTCAGTACATATTCATCCAATAATTGTTCCTTTGGCATGTAGACCAGATCCTCTGTAACATTTGAAAAGATATTAATGTAGAGATGGTTTTGGTTAGATTTCAGTACTCTATTTAGATTATTATTCAATTCAATAATATAAAAATTACATAGACATAAAAATAACTTTTAGTCAGCTTTTTTAGATATAAAGCATTTAATTGAGATGTAAATTTTACAATAAATTAAAACTCAATGGTAACTTAGTTATAAATGACTATAAAATTATATTTTTATTTCTCTTTGTCTTAGTTTGAAAGTGAAAGTACTTTGAACCTCATTGCATTTAAAATGTACCATATTTAATCTTTTCTGATTTTCTTGTTATCTATCAAACAATGAAAACACCTATACTCAACATGAAAAAATTAATTTCATTATTAAGAAATGAACATTCTTATCTATATCTCTTACCCATGGTTTACAACACAAAATAAGACAAAATATATCTTTACAAATTAAAAACGTTAAAAAAGTAATTATTTAATTTATTCCTTTAAGATTTGTGAATGCAAATTAGGTAACAGTAAAAATCAATGTTGTTTGGCTTTGTCAATCAATGATCATAGATTTTTTATGTGTCCCATTGCTGTGTATAAGTTTTTTTATAAAACTAACTTATGATTTAAAATTAAAACATATTGTCCTTCCTAGTTAAGTTTAATATGTTGATAAGTTAGTTTTATAATCAGGGAATACAGTTATGTTATTTAGTTTTCGAGTTTGATGTAACTGTTATGTTTTTTCAGACATATTTTGGATAATTTCCATAGTTTTCCATAAAAAATGAATTATTAACGTTATTTATATGAATAAGTAAATTTACTGACACCAACTAGAAAAAAAATTAATCAAAAAGTTTTCTTACAATTTTTTTTATTCTGAATTTTGTGAACATCATTATTTTGGTTGGGATAAAAAAAATCTGTTAATTAGTGTGGTGTCCTTGATGATATACACAAAGTTTGAGTGAACTTATTCTGGTGAATTAAGTTCTAGATTCCATTAAATCTAACAACTGTCTATATGTTTCCCTCTTGTTAAAGAAAAATATTTTAATTGGTACTTTAAGCCCACCTGGCTGGTCTAGTGGTTAAAGCAACATCGCAAATCAGCTTATTTTGAAGTCAAGAGTTCTAAGGTTCAAATCCTAGTAAAGGTACTTTTATATAGATTTGAAATCAAGATCACGGATATTGGTGTTCTTTGGTAGTTGGGTTTCAATTAACCACATTTCTCAGGAATGGTCGACCTGAGATTGTGCAAGACTACACTTCATTCACATTCATACATATCATCCTCATTCATCCTCTGATGTAATACCTTACAGTGGTTCCAGAGGCTAAACAGAAAAAGAGAAGGAACCCTTCTGTAAGTTGGAACTTTAAAATAAGTTTGTGCAACTCCATCTGAAATTCAGTTTTTACACTGGACAAAATTTTTAAATTCAGTTGTCTTTATCTTTTACAGATCTTCTCTATATAGACTATTTTATTCCGTGAAGGAGAAAATATATGGTTATTAATAAAAATAAATTGAAAGGTTTTATTAACCACTATGCATCTTGAGAACATGGTAAGAAATAGTTCATATAAATTCACAAAATAAAATTCTGTTGTGGTTGAAATCTCACCAAAGTAGAGATTTTCAAATAGTTTTCTCTAGTTACTTACTTAAAAAAAAAAAAAATCCGAACTATGTAGCTCCAAGACATAGTAGCTCCAAAAAGATCTTTTTCTAGAAATTTTATAGAAAAGATCAACATAGCCTTCTGATTTTTTGAAGTACACAATCATCAACTTAAACATACAATTGTTTTTAAAAAAATTCATGTCTTTCAATGTGTAAATATTTAATTCCATTTTCAGTATAATGTTATCATTATGTTGTTTCTTTTCTTGAAATTAACAGGAAAAAAAAAGATGTGTTGATAACCATGAATAACAGTCTCTGATGAAGAAACATAAAAAGACGAAGGCAATACATGTAATTTTAGGTTTTGGATAAAAAAAAAAATTAAATCTGTTAGCAACTTTTTGTCCTTTGAATTATTTTTATTGTACACAGTTCAAGACCAAAATTTAAAAATTGGGATCTTCTTAAGCATATCTTTTGATGGAAACACTTGGAGTATTGTGATCACTATGGTGATTTCTATTTTAGTGCTGTGATTACATATTTCCATTTAATTTCAAAAAGAAGGTTCTCATTTCACATTTTTTTCATTATGTTCAAGTCTAACTTTTAAGTAATTGGCTTAATTTTGATGATAATTTTTCTATTTTCAGGTAAGTTCATCATCTGGAGATGCTAATGTAAATTTTTCCACACAATTAAATGAATGATTTTTTAACAAAAAATCAAAATATCTTTATCTTACTTTCAATTCTTGGCTTATTTTCATTTGCATTATGGGTAGGCCTACAAAAATGCAGCCAGCATGAGAAAGATACATTTGCATGAAATGCAAAAAGAAGGCAGTATTTTGATTAAAGTAAGAATGGAAGGCAGAGCAATTATGTAGTTTATTGCTATGCTCAACTAACTCTCCCTAAAATTCAGCAATGGAATTATATTACTACTGAATCTGAAACTAAGAAAAGTATGTTGAGAAACAATGTAACAATGTTCCTTCACAAAAATTCATTATTGACTAATTTTTTTGGCAGTATATGAAGATATTTTTAATTCTTTTTTATCATTAGTCATTTATTATTGGATTATGAAGCCTGATCATACACAGCCAGCTGACATCCTGATACTCAACTATTTTTGCATGAAAATTCAAGAAAGTTAGTTGGAAAATGTAGGTAAATTGCTGTTGTAGATTGTGTGGAGGTGAGTAAACATTAATATATAAATTTAGTAGAAATATAATTCATATTGTTGCATTTTAGGGAGAGTTAGCTGAGCATATTGAGACTAAATAATTGCTCTGCATCCATTCTTCTCTGATAAAAATGATTTTTTCTTTTTTTGCATTTCATGCAAATTAATTTTTTCATATTGGCTGTATATTTATCTGCAATGCAGATCAAAATAAGCTAAAAATTGAAAGTAAAATAAACCTTTTTTTTTAAGAAAAATAAAAACATAAAAAACAGTAATAGTTAAAATTAAATAAAAATGCAAAGCATTATTTTTTAGAATTAGTGCTGGTTTTGTTGTTTTTAATTTTCAAAAAAAAGATATTTTTGTTTATCCTTTATTTAATACTTTAATATGTTTAAATAAGTTATAATAATATTATTGGTAGAATTTGTTAAAGAGTTGGAATAATCTACTGGATTGGTGGAAAAAATATACCAGTTTTTAAAAAAATCAGATTCATGTGAAAACTATCTGCTGTTAAATATATTTGTGATTCACAAAAGTTGAGAATTCCTAAGTAAGAAAACATTTTTGACTTGGTCCCATAATAGTGTGAAGGCACTAACTGGTAATTGCGGACTCGGGAAGTAGTTGTTACTTTGTTGCAATAGATTACTCACATGAATGTGTTTTGCATTGATGAAAAGTATAATTTTCTGCTTTAAAGTAAAAGTAGGATTTTAAAGTAAAGTAGGATTTCTTCCTTATTTATGATATTACATTATCAATAGATGCATATTTATTCATTAACTTATTTAATACACATAAAAGAGGGAAAACTTTATCGTACTGATGAAAATTACCTTTTAACCATGGATTAAATAATATGTAGATAAATTCTGGATATTCATAAATTTTCTTTGTGGCATTATTAAAAGGAATTACACTAGTTTCGACAGTAAGTCTCCAAACTCCAACTGGTGCTGTGACTGGACTTCGTACCTATGAACAGGAAAATTCATTTTTGAAATTTTTTTTATTCAGGTTAAATTTACTTAGGTAAGTGCTACTGAAACATACTTGTAAGCAATTGATTTTAACAATATAATATGTACTAGATATGTTAGGAAGAAAATTCTCCTCAGTAGTAAGTTTTGAAATGGAACCTACTGTTAAGCCTGAAACAAGGAAACAGTTTTTATTAGTTTTTGCAATTTTTTTACTGCTATCTTCAATTTTCAAAAACAATTTTGTTTGTTTTCAGAAATTTTTAATGAATTTTTTTAATTCATCTCATATTTCTTGAAAAATGGGCGACTAGTTTTTGGCATGATTAGTACAGTTTTATGCATGTAATTTTTTTCAGTTGTAATAGTCAGTTTGTTGAATATTACTGTATGATTATTTCTGAGGCTAGTTTGGTCTCTACAAACGTCTCTTATCGTCTCTTACAATAATAAATTATGCTTAATTCTGAATAGGGGTACTAAACATTATTTTTAGTTGTGACTATTTTTTGAGTATAGTCAGTTCCTTGCTGGTTTTTTAAAAGTGTTTACAACTGGAAATAATTATATTAATTCATATTCATATGTATATATATATATACATACATACATTTTCTACATTGTTAATATATCTCTCATTTTCCGAACAATAATCTTTTAATCAGCCAGTTTCACAGCTAATGGCTTCTTTAAAACAAACTTTATATAATTACCTTTAGTATTGACTAACCCTTTTAAATCATTTATTCCTCTTAATTTTTTATGTACAGAATCTCTTTGATTAATGGGAATGTATGTTTGGAGTATATGTTATGTGTAACTCATAGACTGCATATTATTTAATACAGTAACCAACATATTTATACACTATGTTCAGATGCTGTAGTGCAGTACACTTTAGAATTATGTATTGCATTCTGTTCTTTTGGCATTAGATTGGTATCCTATCGTTGGTTGGGTGTTGCTGAGTAATACACCATGATGTCAGCTGTTGAGTTGTAATTGAATGTATCTAATTTTGTTTCATTTAACAGAATAAGTAATTGGGAGAGACGTAATGATTATTTTGCTAGAGGAACAAATTTTTCTTGTTGAACATGTTTTTTGTGAAGGTGACAAGTATACCGATTTAATGAAGGACAAATTTTCTGATAAGTTTCCAAATACTCACCCCAATTGGGGTTCCTCACCTCAAAGAAGTTTGAACTCTTATTGAAAAATTTCAGGCAACAGGCTCTATTGAATAAACTGATTGAAGTGGAAGACCACCTAAACTAAACAAACAGAAACTGCTTGATATTTCAGATGGTATGGCTGAAACTCCATTAAAGCAATGTTTAAGTTAGATTAGCAGTAAAATATCAGATCTACTACCACATATAAAGCTGTAAGAAAAGAACTGTAACTTTTCCCTCGAAAAGTAATGTTGAAGTGAAACCTTTACATCATTACAAAAAACTACATTATTGTCAATAGTTTAAATGTTGTACTGACCAGAATTCTGTAGATATTCTTGATATTATGTTTTTTACCGATAAAGCTTGTTTCAACTGGAAGGGTGTATTATTTCACAAAGTATACAATTGTAGTCAACAACTAACCCCATGAATTACACATAAAATCTTTACTTGAAGCTAAAATTGGAGGCTGGGTCAGTGTGAGTAGAATGCGCATTGTGAGTCCAATCTTTTTAGAAAATACAATTAATACTGATTATTATCATGCTGTTTTTTTTTTTAACAAACTTCATTAGTCAGTTAACAGAAGAGAAAATCAATCATGATTGGTTCCAACAAGATGGTGCACGTAGTTCAATGATTTTTTAAAAAAATGACAAAATGTCTTTAGTGAACGAATCATTTCAAGGAGTTTGTAGCCTGCATGATTGCCCACTCTGACTCTCCCAGTTTATTTTATAGGGGGACAGCGAAACAAACAGTGTATCACAACAGACCATGCATGACTGACAAACTCAGTACCACAATATTGGTATATGTACAAAACATTCAAGCAAATCAGCTGGTTACAATGTTTGAAAATAAATTAAAATGTTAAAGTGTTGTAATGATGTTGGAAGAGGTCATTTTCAACACCTTTTATAAAATATTCCAGTAATATCCATTTTCATAAAATAATGAAATAAAAATACAAAGTAATAATTACTAAAGTTTTGTCACTACACTTCCATATTCCAGTGCACAGCAATTTTCTGAATGCACTATATTTCTAGATTACAGGAAGGAATTTCATTTTTCAATAGTTATAGTGTACACTTAATTGTAATTTAATTTTAAAATATAATAAAAAATTTGTGTTTTATCAGACTGAAATGGAATAAGCTTTGTGAAATTTTTAAATGATTTACTTGTATCTTTTTAGATTCAGAAAGACTGGGTTAGAGATTTGCCAGTCTTGGTTTTATTGCATTAATCAATTACGCTACTCTCTATCATTAATCAATTTTCCTCTCTCCTCTGTCTCTAACTCTCTATCATCTTCCTATGGCTGCACATATGTGTATTGTTTGTTATCCACATAATAATTCATTGTTACAATGCAATGTATGGGAGTCTTGTAATGCTTTTGAATTCTTTGTTTAATAATGCACTTTCTGTTTGTTACTAGAGTTCTGGGTAATACAATGAGTGTTGGTAAATTTCATTTCTGCTACATAATTAGTAAATAAAAAGCATAATTATACATCATGAAACTGTTTACCAATTTATTCAAATGTATTTTATTTGGATGTTGTATTGTAATATTTTAATTGTTTAAGAAATATATGTATTCATTTTCTGTAACTGGAATATGTACTTACCTCTATTGTTACTGCATTTGGGTCACGACCTTTGATTTGAACATTCCAGTCATTGATATCTTCATTAATCTCGTTTGAGTTTAATACTACCACACCGATATCACTTGTTGGTAAACCAAACTTAGTTGCTGGTCTTGTTCCTGAAATTTATATTTATGGTAATTTTTTTTGCATTTAGGTGTTCTTAACAACTATTTATTTTAATAATTTCTGTGTTAAAGAGATGCTATCAATAACAATGCTTAAACAACGGCTAAACAGAAAAAGAGTGAGCTCCAAGAAAATTTTCTAGAAGCATATTAATTTAAAATTTTAAATAACTTAATTGAATTTAAATAACTTAATATCAATTGGTACTGACTGTATATAACTGTTGTCTGAATAAATGTGTTGTTAAATTATAATCACATTTTTGGATATTCATAAGTAAGGTAGTTGGTCCAAACCAGCTCAAGTAAGCTGGCCAAACCTCACTGAATTGCTAACTCATTTAAAAGAAGGCTGATTTTCAAGTCAAAGAGACTGTGCTTACTGACATTTATTGGCCTGAAGTCAACCTGCAGAGATAATATAACACGAACTAAAACAGCAGTCTCTTCTACTGCAAAGAGAGCTAAATCGGTCTCTTAGGAGGTAAAAAAGTTTTGGAGGACCCTGTTTTTAAAGTGGTTTACAGGTTTCTTAATCAAACAATCTCTTTCTTAGTTTCTGAAAACGATTCCATAAGGTTAGTCAATCTGCAGAGATAAAGTGACATGAGCTAAAACAGCAGTCTAACAATCGGTCTCTTAGGAGGCAAAAAGGTTTTGGAGGACCCTGCTTTTAAATTGGTTTTCTTACTGAAACAATATATTTCTTGGTTTTTGAAAATGATTCCATAAGGATTCTTATGAATGATTTAATCTCCTAACTGGAGATTTTATATTTAGAAGTAATTTATTAATATAAATTTTTTAAAAGAATATGGTCAATGTAGATTATGCCAACAATCCATTGAGGTTGATTGGTATTTAAAAACAGATGCTGAAAAGTTTAAAAAAGGAATAAATTCAGTTTTTGAGATATGTTCTCTTTTGAACATAACTGGTAACTTAATATATGTCTTTTTAAGGGCATACATGTATTCAATGTAATTACTTTATTAGGAATCAATGGGAAAAAATTAAGTATGTAATTTATAAATTATTAAATATATAGATTTTTAAATTTAATACATAAATTATATTTATAGTAATTTTTTTGCATCTAAGTGTCATTAACAGATATTTATTTCAATGAATTTTTATCTCTTAAGTATTCAATAAATTTGAATGAGATTGTCATTATTAGAAAAGAAATCAATTTACAGTTTTTAAGTAAAGTAACTTTGTAATTTTGGTAGGAGGACTTTTGAGCCTACAAGGATGTGAATTCTCCCAGGTGGCATGATTTTTGTATAGGGGTAATCAGGTGCTATCACCTCCTCATATTAGTATTGATTAAGGATCAGTAATAATATGTGTTAATAATGATGATATCTGGAAGATAAATCCCCATGAAATTTGAAACCTATTTGTTTACAATATTTATTAAGCAATATTTTAAGTTTATATTTTTACATCTTGTAGTAATAAAATAAATTAGGAAACTTTTTCAAAGTTATCTATAATTTATTCACAGTATTTCAAGTGTAATTCAAAATCATTGGTTAACTACCATATGAGGAGCTAATATTGTATATTTTCATTTTTATTAATTTAATTTCCACTTACCATAATTAAAAATTAACCGTACAATATCTGCTTTATCATTGTAGCTACGATCTTTAAATCTGAAAACAATAAAGAATGACTGTCCTCTGCGAAGTACAGGTGTTGGTTTATCTCTGTGAACTAATTCATATAGGTCTGTATGATGCCGTTCCGCATTTTCAAGTGGATACATATGCAATGTTTCTACTTCCAGAACACTCATCTTTCTGCATAAAAAAATTAATAAAAGTAAATTAGTTCCATTTGTGAAATAAAAATTAATATGTCTGCTGATTAATAAGTTGTTTGACATATGGTGAAATTATATGGATTTGTAATATACATTTTTATTTAAATATATATATATATATATATATATTGTAAATTTGCATCTCAAATTTTTTCATTTTTGGTTCCATTTGTTTGACTTTGAGAAACAGATATAAATAATAAAGTATTAACAAACCATTT
>JAAAKQ030484355.1:0-14921 GCA_010016005.3 Zanna intricata
ATTATCAATGTTTTTTCTTCCACCTCTCATTTTATATATATTATATGCATATATGTATAAATTCTTGGTCCATGTGTTTCTCTTCTATATATATGTGTAGTGTCTTGTGATGATTTTTGATTACGAGTCAGCTATTTTTTCTCCATGCAAAGTCTATTATAAAAGTGTTCAGCACAATGATCCAAAAAAAAAATTTTCACCTCAAAAAAATTTGGTAAACTACTTCCCCTTTCATAATTATGGTTTTGCAGACCTGGAATAACTCAGAAATAGTATTTTTAGGATTAAAGATTGTGAAACAAGAAGAAAACATCTATGGCTGAAACTAATGGAAATCGTTTAATAAACTCGTTTACATAGATTTCTGAAATTAAAAAGTAACACGCAAAGAGTTTCATTTTGTAATGCTGTTTATCATTTGTTTGGGGATAGTGAATTACTAGAAAGAATGAAAAAATTATTTAGAAGATATTATACCAGATATTATTATATCTGGTCTCAAATGTGTTTCAAGAGAAACTTGAGTGTGAAACAATAACTTAAGTGATCCCAAACCACCATTTTTGACAAATTTTGTGTACTTTTGTATAAAATTCACAGATATCGTGAAATGAAAGAAATTAAACAAAATATATTTATTAAAAACCACATTATAACTTATAAAGTTTGCTTGTAGTTTTTTTAATGATAAGAACTGACAAAAGTGTTAGCTAGCTAAAATATTATTCAGGTTTGGTCTCTTTTTTAGACTTCACTAAAAAGAAACTGAACACTATAGAGATGATTCTGTTTACTATTTTATCACATTAACTACATAATCATTGTAATAGGTCGGTTAGTATTTTGTAATCGGTTAAGGCTTACCTAAGTACAGTTAATTTTTTTTTCATTTCAGATTGTAAAACAATAATCTTTTCGTTTTCTTAATAATTTTAACTAATATTCATAGAAGCAACTGTTGTATTATTTGATTAATAATAAAAATATTATTAATCATATTATAATGTAAAATGTAGTGTTTATACTATGAAGTCAATCTATGATGATTATTTAAACAAGTGTTTGAACATCAGCTAAATTAATGCAGCTTAAATTTATATTAAATAGACATTTTATATTTGAACAACATTATGTTAATTTTTTAACCTTAATGTTATGTAATCATGGTTTTTATTTGTATTATGCTAATGTTATTTGTTATAAAAGACTACGATTTTTTTATGTCATTAACAAAGTAAATATTTTTGTCTTGTTTTTGTTATTACTACTACTTGAAACAGAGAGCCTTCAAAAAGTAGTACCTTATTTTGTAGATGATGGATTGTTTAAATTGGCTTCAGGGGTATTCAGATTTAATTCAACAAATGATCAGTGCATCACTATTTTTGATTTTGATAATATTTGGTATTCATGTACCAAAAAGTAGTTATCATTAACTACTCACCTTGTAGCAGCCAAAAAATATTTTTTTTATATTTAAAAAAAGTTTTTCTTGAGTGATAGACTATTTTCTAACTTGCCAACAGGTAAAAACAGCCATTTTCATTACGTTTTTCAGCATTCTTATTTTACATCATAAAAAGGTAAAAAAGAGCTATTTCAAAATAGTAAAAGATGAAACTTCATCTTAGTGTACTCAGAATTCATTTTGTTACATTACCAAATCTTATAATGTTTATGAAGTTACATTTACAATTTTTTTTTTTTCAAATTTTGGGGCCAAAATAAATAATCAAGGGCTTAAAGTAATAGGACTGTTTTTTACTTCTTAGGTACTAGTAGTAGTTATAAAAAAAAATTGGACTTACCAAGTGTCCTTCATTAAAAAAAATGGCCACCAAATCGTACAATTTAGAAAATGTCTCATTTTTGGGGCCCAAAAACCACTTGTGGGACAGGTGGCAAAAATTTGAAATGCTTACAATATTAAGTAATTTTTAGGTATTTTAAAAGCATATAAAATTTATTTTGTTACTCAAAGGGGTTGACAAGTCATGAAACTATCAAAACTGGCTAATAATTGATATATATATATATATATATATATAATATTTTTATACATTCTAAAAAACCTGATGTGGTTGTTTAGAATGTAATCCTTTACATTCAGGATTTTTCAGCATATTCCAGAATGTAAACAATGTAAAAGGCTCAGTTACTGTTTTGATTTCAGTGTGATATGTTGTATTGTTGCTAGTGTTACTGAGGTTAGGTAATACACTTGTTTATAAAGTAATTTTATTAGCACTGAACTTCTTTTTTTATGCAATATCTTTTATTTTTAATGTTATTAATTAGGGAAATTTTTATTTTAGCTGTAGAGTAACTGAGATAAGACAAAGTGAGGTGTGCAATTCAGTTGGCAGTTTTATAATTTATTCTAACTTTATTGTTATTGTAATAACCCTGCATTTTATTGAAACGGATTATGGAATGTTCAATAGACATTCACACTGAAACAGTATGTTAAAAATTGATTTACAATGGATTTTAGTATTGCACAATATTTTAGAGTTTACTGAACAAAAAATAACATTGATACTTTATTGATACTCTTTCAAAAAAGCCCTTTTTGACCTCTATATGATGTAAAATAAAAATGTTACAGCTCATGGAAAAAGAAACAAAACTGTCCGGTTTTTACCTGTTGGCAAGTTAGAAAATAGTCTATTACTCCAGAAAAAACATTTTTTTTTTAAATATAAAGAAATATTTTTTGGCCACTACAAGATGAGTAGTTATCAAATATCATCAAAATCAAAAATAGTGATGCACTGGTCATTTGGTGAATTAAAATGTAATACTCCTTCATTATCATCTGCAAAAGAAATAGGAGGTGAGGCTAGAAAATAATGATTTTCTTTAATTTTTTGTAAGACAAACAGCCTCAAGGTTAAACGCCACATTATCGAGTCGCCTGACATTCCCCTATTACATTCCAGCTGGTGTGATGACCGCAACCTGCTCAGTCGAGCCACAGCCTTCGCTTGTGTCGGATTGTGTACCTGCCGCTCATTGGAAAAATGGTAGGTGTTTTAATAGAGCAACGTTATAACATGAAATTTTTAGTGAAACTTGGCAAGCCTCAACAGAGACCTATTCTCTCTTACAATAAGTATATGTCACACACACAGGTTTTTGAGTGGCATAAACAGTTCAAAGAAGGATAAGAAGAAATCTAAGATGATCCACTTCTTCCACTTTGTGGAAGGTCCTGAAGGTCAAACAGTGAATAAGGAATATTATCTTGAGGTTCTAACTACTGTCCATGAGCGAGTAAGAAGAAAGTGACCTGAGTTGTAGAAGAACAGATCATGGATTCTTCACTAGGACAACACTCCAGCCCACACTACAGCGATTTTTAAGTCGTTTTTGGCTAAGCATGGGGTCCCTATGCTGGAACATCCACCTTACTCACCAGACCTAGCCTTGTGTGACTTTTTTATGTTCCTGAAAGTGAAGGAAGCATTGAAAGGAACTAAGTTTGAGGCAGTTGAAGCTGTGAAAGAAAAAGTGACGGAGACCATGACCATGATTTCAGAAAATGGCTTGAAAACTGTTTTGAAAAATGGAAAATTCAAATGGAGTGGTGTAGGGATCATGAAGGGAAGTATATTGAAGGGGATAATGTGAAAGTTTTAAGGAAAAAAAATTTTACAGCATAAATCCCATTGTTTTCTAGCCAACACCTCTTGTATGCTATTAAAATATTATATTTCAGTACTGGTATTTCTAGCTATTTAACCTTTCATTCATTGGTGATGCACAATCTGACAGAATAGATTTAGTAAATAATGTTTCTTCACCCTTTACTTTTCTTTATAGTTGATCCTTTCCAAATCTGTTCTGAATACGGGTGAAAATCTTTCTCCTTAGGAAGTTTGAGCCATTTCTTAAGTCTTAAGTATTTGAAGGGAAAAGAGTTTATTGCAGTGTATATTTTTATAGTGGAAAATGCAAAATCGTATTCTCCATCCTAGAAAAAGATGATTTAATTTCAACTAGTTGTAAGCTGTCATTCATTGTGGTTATTTCATTTTATTTTTTCTATCCACCCTATTTCAGTAATCATTTATTTCTTCTTTCCAGTAGTAATTGTGCGAGTTTTGAGTAAAGCCTTTGTTAAGATTGTTTGAGGAGGTGTACCTAGATCATGGGGAGGTCTGAATTATTGCATTACAAACATTTTGTTGATTAGGAGGTGTAATTTACTTATGAACTTAACTGACAACTTACTTGATTTTCTGTCTGGTGGCTGTAGTAAGCTGAAGCTAAAAATTTTTTTTTTTTGAGTAAAGCAATCTGGATTCTTATTTGTTCATTCATAAAGTCCTTTGAACTTCTTGCTTTTATAATTTGCAAGAAATTTTTACTTATTTATTTATTTTATTCATTGTCTGATGAA
Source organism: Zanna intricata (assembly GCA_010016005.3). Classification (NCBI taxonomy): domain Eukaryota; kingdom Metazoa; phylum Arthropoda; class Insecta; order Hemiptera; family Fulgoridae; genus Zanna; species Zanna intricata. Next base: position 4,406 of record JAAAKQ030484355.1, read on the forward strand.
TTTTGTAGGTCTTTTTTGTACACAGACATTGTATGCAATCATTATTACTTATAAAATTAATCCACAAATGGTCTGTGGAGAAAAAACATAAGATAAAAAAGTCATGCAATAGATGTTTTTGACCTATTTAACCTACAATCTAGAAATATCTTCAAAAGTAACATGAATGACAAACGTTGATTTAATTGTATGGTTATCATCATTACTTAACTGTCATTAGAAGATTTAGATATATTTTTAAGCTGTTTAAAATTGATTCCATAATTTTTTTTACTTTAAAATCATCCTAAATTCATAGGATAGGAGAAAATTATTTAAAAAAATATGATCTGTGAAAAATGATTGATTTTTGATAAATCTCAAAAAAATGAACAAAACAAGTGAAAAGGCGTAAAACATCACATTTTCACTTCATTATATGTTTATTGCTGCCAATTTTTGTACAAATCCATTCAGGTTAAGTCTTATGATTACTTAACATTTAATGATTCATTCAATGTTAAGTAAATAAATATGATAATATAGATTAAAAATAAATATAAATTCGAGCAATGTACAGCCATATTTAAATATTATGGATGAACAAAAAAACTTTGCCATGATGACTTATGGTTTTTATCTAACTTTTAATTATAATTTTAAACATATTGAAATTTTCCTGATAAATGCAATCTGGTAACAAAATATTGAAGTTTTAGAAGGAACTATTAATATTTCAGAAAAATATAAAATCTGTTAGATGTGTTAAGTGAAATATAAACATCAATCATAGAAAGATATGAACACAAATGGCAACTCAGTATTTGCTTAGAAAAGGGTTAAACATTTGTATAATTATAGTTATACTATGATTGAAGATGATATTATAAAGATTCCAAAATGTTTTTAGGTTTATAATCTGTCATTTATTTTGTATTAATTTAAAAATTCACCTTGATATTGAATTGGTCACTCAACTTTTAATACCACTTCAAAAGAAAATTTATTTCAACATTTTTTAAGATAACTGTTGTTGGGATTCAGTGTTTTTTTCAGTTAAATAAATATATTTATAATACTATTACTATATAGTCAGGGGTGAACTGGTGCTTGAACGGTATTCCCACACCAGTGTTGGGGGAAATGAAAATACATATTAAATTTGTTTTAACTTAATGAATTATAGCGTGTGTGAAAAATGCCATGCCTGACTGGGATTCGAACCCTGGATCTCCGGATGAAAGGCCAAGACGCTACCAATCGCGCCATGGAGGCCGGCGTAAAATATAACCTAAATTTTATAAATTAAACTGTAGGAGAATGGTCTATATTTTGAATATCCTTAAGCAAATGGTGAAAAATAAATTGCTAAAAATCAAATTCATGAAACAAAATTAAACATCTGTCAAGAAAAAGATAAGTTTTGATTATTTTTTTCTAAACATCAAAATTAATGTACATTTTCATATTATTGTGTAGCCAGCCGCCTTTGGCTAGAGACCATATTCTTCCAGTTTGCTGGAACAGAGTCAAACATTTACAAAATCAAAAATTCCAGTATTGAAAAATTAAAATAAGCAACAGTTAATTTATAAGTGCATCCCTGAATATTGTTAATCTGATCTTTATCCACCTAATACAAAAAAAAATATTTTCTATATATAGTGTGTATTGTATTAATTTAGTTCAGAGATTTATTTTTTACACACTTTTGCTACTAATATTATTATTGTCTTTCATAGAAATTGAAATAAGTTAGAAATATACGAACAAATAGATAACGATTATTTCCTAAAATTTCAGTTCAATGTGATTTGTATTAATGATAAAAATTAAATTTATGTTTTTATTATTTTATAAGAAAATATAAAATTAAAGGAATTCTTTTATCTCTTTCCCAAATTGGCGTTTCTATTGATATTATAAAAATTCATATTGCCAGAAATTTGTTGACAAAGTAAAATGTGTTATTAGCTATTAATTTAATTTATATTAAAAAAAAATTTAACCTGAAATACTTACCTGCAATATTCATAAAAAATCCTTCCTTTTATTTTTTTATGTCTAGTTTCAACAATGTAATGATTTTGTTTTTTTTTTTTTCAGATGGTTGCTTTTACTTCTACACAACCAGTTCCTCACTCATTGTATGACATTCAGTTAGTTGATATTATTAAAGATTTTGATTATAACATAGAATTTCAAAGGTAATTTTTAATTTTTTCCTCCGTTTATGATTGCTAAATGACTTTTTTTTTACTATGTAAGATCAAATAAAATCAGAATAAAACATAAATTCTCTTTAGCAGTATATCATTTTTTATAATAAGGAGATGTATTTTGAGACTGATAAATAAAAAGTTGAATTTAACTTGCAATTATGTTGTACATAATGTATTCATGTATCATAATCATTGATAAATGTAAAGGGTCTAATGAATGTTATTATTTGAAAAAAAAAATAATACAATGTTAGAGAAACTTTGAAACTTGTACAGAAATGAATTTACTTGATATAAATATATATATATATAATATACACGAGGTATATTAGTAAGGTCGCAAGATGCTTGGAGCGCTAGGGAAATTAGTTTTTACTAAGTTTGGCACTGAAGGCGGGTTCTTGAACAAAAGAATGAGTGGTGAAGTAGCTTGACTGATATCGTCGCAGTCATGTTTCTAAATGGATGCTATCATTCCTAATCCCACCAAGTGCGAAATGAGAGGCCTTATCTGCTATCTTTTTATTGTTAAAAAACAGAAACCTGCGGATGTTCATCGTGACATTGTTGCTGCTTACGGTAGCGTCATGTCGTTTGAAAAAGTGGCAAAGTGTGTCAAAGTTTTAAACATGGCTGAACAAACGTTCATGACAAAAAATGGAGCGGGAGACCTTTGATAGTGACGGATAAGTTTGCTCAAAAAGTTGAAAAGTTGATTTGGAATGACCACCGTTTGACGGTGGATGAACTTTATGAAATGTGTCCGGAAGTCAGCCATAATGTGCTGTATGAAACAATCACAGATCGTTTAAAATTTCAGAAACTGTGCGCCCATTGGGTACTGAAAATGCTAACCGATGAACAAAAAGCAAACCGGGTTCATTCAGCAAGTGAGTTCCTTGACCGTTATGAAGAAGAAGGAGAAAGTTTTATTGATCTATTGTGACAGGGGATGAAACATGGGTTGCTCACTACAGACCTGAGAGTAAAAGACAATCAATGCAGTGGCAGCATACTGGTTCCCCTGCTGCAAAAAAATTCAAAACAGCAGAGTGAAATAAAAAAATGGCAACGGTGTTTTGGGAGCGCAAATTAGATTCAATTAATGCCAATCGATACTATAAGACAATTCAGAGACTTTGTTGAGCCATTCAAAACAAAAGGAGGGGACGGCTAAAAAAAGGTGTTTGTCTTTTGCACGATAATGCTCAACCTCACACAGCCAGAAAAAACAGTCGACCTTTTGACATCTTTTGGTTGGGATGTATTAAATCATCCATCCCATAGTCCTGACCTTGCACCTTCTAATTTCTTCCTTTTTACTCATCTAAAGGAGCATCAATTTTCATCCGATTTGGAGGTTAAAGACGCGGTCTAGAATGGTTGAAGGAGTTGGCGGCAGATGACTTCAACAAGGGTGTAGAAAAATTGATTCCACGGCTCAATAAATGTAAAGAACTGAATGGTGACTACGTTGAAAAATAGTTATATAATTATATAACATTCCATGTAAGTTTCATAAATAAATTCACTTTTTTCGATTTTTAATAATTATTGTAACCTTACTTTCCGAATATTCCTCGTAATTAAGTGTATCACTTACAATAATTGTCTAAATTACTTCTGTTTCCACAAATGTATCAAACCCCAATTTTAAAGGTTTTAGTGTCATTTGAAAGCTCCTCTTGAGTAGAATGTAAAAATGTCTGAAAGTAACATTTCCTTGAAAAATTTCTGAAGGAAGTTGGAAAACTTCCTAAGTCAGTAATTGACTTGGACTTTTCCAATTGATAATGCAATATATAAAAATAGAGTGAAATAATGTTGAAATGTTCCTTGAAATCCAAAACTTTTTTGGACTTTGTCTCAGTGTTTTTTAAAAGTTTGAAGAACTATTTGCAGTATGATTTAATATGCAGTAATTTAGCCAAACTGCGGAGGCGTTGTCATATGGTCTTACCATACCGTGTTTGGAATAGCAGCTGCAATTGTGCAGTGCTGTTTCAGCCATCAGTGGAGTTGTTTGTCGGTTTTTTTAAAATGTTTTGAATCTTTTTAATAGTATTTGTTACTAACAGTGTACACTACTTAGACTAAATACTTATAAACTATGTATCTGTGAGTTGGATATACAATATATCATATATCGAATTTATCGATACACGTATAATTTAATGTCTGTTCTGCATTAATTTTGTTTACAGTGGTTTATTAATATTTAATGGTTTTTATATTTTATTCACGCTACTGTATGTAATTTCTTTTTCGTTATAAGCCAACATTTATTATGGCAGTTATACAATTGATTGCTAGCAATGGAGATTGTTTATTCAGGCTATTTCTTTTTTCCTTTATAATACTAAATTGGGCCATTGTATACGAATTACGGCTTCATTATGTAAGAAGTGGTCAGTTAACAACTGGAAAATGGATTGAGTATTCAAATTTTATTATAGAAAATAACACCTGCTATCCATAAAGAATTCCTCGGATTATTTACATCTGAATGGCAAGTAAACTAAATCCAGAACAAAAAGTAGCATTTGAAAATATTATGTTGATAACCATCCATCAAGAACTTTCACAGAGATGTTTTTTCCTTGATGGTGTAGCAAGCAGTTGAAAACTTACTTATATAAAAGTCTTCTTAGTTCTATTTGTGGGGAACAAACTATTGCTTTACCTTTTGCATCGACAGGAATCACTGCTAACCTACTTGAAAGTGGGAAAACATACTTTAATCAGTTCAAATTAGTACCTTGCAGAATTAATTCGATCAAATAAAGCCATAGTTTGGGATGAAGCCACAATGGTTCCCAGTTTTGCTTTAACTCCATTTGATCAACTACTGAAACAAATTATGATAAATCAGAAACCTTTTGGGTGTAAGGTAATTTTTTACTTGGAGGTGATTTTAGGCACCCTTTCCATTATCAGACATGTTGACAGAACAAAAACAATCAAAGTGAACATAAAATTCTGTGGGAAAAATTTAAAATCTTAGAACTTGAAAAAAATGTTTGCTCAGTTGATCCCCCGCTCTCAGTGAGTGACTGTTATAGCTTGGAAATAGTGATTATGAAACAACTGATGGTTTATCATAGGAAATGACACAAATACCTTCCTGTATTCTATTTGACGAAGATATAGCCAAAGAAATATTTGGTGACAAATTAAAAGCGACTTATACGATTGCTAAAAAAAGTCATTCTTTGTCCCAAAAATTCATTTGAGGACAACTTAAATGAGAATGTTCTAAATCTTTTAGAAGGAACAGAAAGTACATATTGTCAAAGAACTAAAACCAAATTTGCTTATTGCAGAACCATTTCACCTAATGATGAACCAGTGTTCATCATTAGGTGAAATGGTTTTCATTCCTCAAATTGATCATGCATTTACTGATACCAGCCTTCCCTTTATACTAAAAAGTCACATTTAGTTTCCTGTAATATTTGTATTTGCAATAACAGTCAATAAATCATAAAGTCAAACAATGGAAAAAGTAGGTATTTACTTTCTCAAACCAGTGTTTGAAACTGGATAACCATGTGTTGCATTGTCAATAGTGTGAAGATTCAATGACGTAAAAGTTCAAATCATTCACAAGCCAGAGCAATGAAAGTTACTTCCAGATTTAGAAAAAAAATATTTACAAGAAATACTATTTAAAAAGGAATTTTCCAGTATAACTAAATTACAGCATATTAGAGGGTAGATACAGATTAAAATTGTAAGTTAATGAATAACATATTGAATTTAAATTAAGAGATAACAGTACATAAAATATCTTCAGAGACAGGAAGGACTATTGAAACTGAAACTGAAGAAAAGGATTTTTATGAAAACCAGAAGCCACTTGCATGTTATGCATTTTCTATAAACAAAAAAAGCATATAATAATTAAATACTTATTTAATCATACCAACAGACCATGCTTGATAAAATTATTTTAAGTAGCATATATTTTACAGGAAACTGGCGAAATATACTACTTATTCCAAGCGCCTGTTGTATTTTTTTTCTAATGAGCTTTATTGCTAATTTTGTAAATAACTTTCTTGAAAGGTCTAATATTTTTTTCTATGCAGGTTTTTAAAAATTAAATATATGAAAATTAACTATTTTTGTCTAATTTTTCTCTCTAAACTTTACCGTTTGTAATTATTTTAGCCTGTACTGCTTAAAAAAAGAACCGCTTACCTATAATCAGATTGAATTGGATTCTAACAGGAAATATCACAAAAGTTGTTTGAATCCTAGAATACCTCTTACTGGAAATATGTTGTTTCTCCTGTATGCTACAGCATTTATATGTTAATTTTAGGATGGATTAAAAACACAGCTTTATATGATATACATTTAAGCAATTGGATTGGAAGCAAAGATCCCTGGTTGGCCTAAATACAGCCCAATAAGATAATGCCAAATATAATGTTTCTCTGTAAGTTCTGGAATTCTCAGCATGAACCAAAAAAACTCAACCTCTACTGCTTCATCCATTCATGAAATTGTTGGCGTATTTTGAAGTATTTTACTAAACTATAAACAGTAAGCCATACAACCATTGGCATTTAAGTAATATAGTAATATATAGTATAGTAATCTCTGTTATATAATAACAGTTGCGACAAAAAAAATGTTAGTTTATCAAGTTATGTTTGGTAATAACTGAACCGCAGTTGTTAGTTTTTATACTGCAAGTATAGTTTTAAAGCAGTTATCTTAAAGATTTTCTTAGTACCATTTTTTAGATTGTTTAAAAAAGCAGCCGTTTTTAATATGTTTTTATTCATTTATTTATTTTTTTTTTTTTCAGGGATTGGAAATTAAATATCCCAAGTAATACAAGGCAGAATGGCACTTTACATATACATATATTTGTTTTACCTAAGATGTATACTGTAGAAAATTGGAGTGATGCATCTACTGCACATGACAGTGTCCATACAAGAACTTCTATTACACATTATCAGTTACCGAATAGTGGTACATACCAGCTTTTGACAGGTGATTAATATTATTCCATCTTATGTGATATTTGTAATGCATATGGTATTTATACATTTATTAAACAATGACTAACAAACTGGTTCAGAATTCTTCAAAAATGTTGGTTTTGGTACCTGAAAATAACAGGGGTTTTTCTGTAAATAAAATTTTCAGCAGCATTGACTGCTATTATTATTTGCCATCAGTAATTTGGTAACAGCATGCATTGAAACTGCATGCATTCTTGTTTAATTTGTTTTTCCGTATGAACCATTTTATTAAACTGAAGCCATTCTTTAATTTTAAGAAAGATATACTATGTGATATTCTAGGTAATGGACAACCATCACATTTTATGTGGCGATTACCCAAGACTAAAATCCAAAAATAAATAAATCTAAGAAACTAATCTATATGAATTTTATGGCATTCAGTTTAAATATGTGCTGATGAAATTAATACTGGTGATAAAATTAGCACTTATTTAAAATAATAATTCTTCTAATTATATGTATATTGTTGTGTGTTTGTGTCTCGATCACGATATTGAGAGATTGACGGTTGAAAATGTTTATATAATTACAATTTATTAGTTAAAGAGCATAAGTAAAACAAGACAAATCAATAATAATACAACAATAATAAACTCCTCACAATAATAATTAGAATGATGACAATAATAAATAAACAAATAATGATTCTAGTTCTATGATTTTAGTTAGCACAGCCACAACAACAACAGTAATAATAATATTAATAATTAACGTTGTTTACATACAAAACAGAATTTAAAGTAATCATCAGGATTTATCCACGATAACTAATGAAAAACAGAATTCTTTCCTGTTGGTAAAAGACATTAGCATGTCTGTCAGTCTTAACACTTTTAACCACTAGTCTTATATTAACAGCATTAGTACGATAGATAAGTATTAAGTTCTTTTACTGTAAATATCTTTGCTGCTCTCAAATAAAACTACTCTAACAGTTTATGAATGAAATTTAGTACGTTATCTCTTTCACTTAACAGTAACTCATTGAATCATTTCTTGTTTTCGTGTGCTGGAATTACATTGTAATGCCACCATAATCACACCAAACTTAGTTCACTAGAAATTCACTTCTTCACTGACCTCCTCGCAGAATACTCTTGCTGACATCTTGCTTAGACTGATTTCACAGAGCTAATTTCACCTGCTCTTCCCTGGAATATTTATTCTCCTATCTTCTTTACCTGCCGGACCAGACCCCAGTTGAGCATTTGAACAATTGACCGCCATCACATTTTCCCATGAAATTCCAATCCACCGTAACTTTTCTCACAGGACGATATTTGTTTAGGTGTGTCAGTAGGCAGTATTACAAAAGACGATTTTTAAACGAATCTGTTACCTTTACTAAAGGGTTTCTTTCGCTCTTTCTGGAGTCCTTCCATTATTATATTTTCTACTACTTTCTTCTTAATTGGTACGAGTCTATTACTCAGTCCATTATACCAGTCTTGTTACATTATATTAATGCATTGATTAATTTACTTAAGACCTTTTATCCAGTGAAGTACAATATCACTGGATGCATCATAAAACTAAAGGTTGTTAACCTCTAAAAAAAGTGAAAGGATTCATTCTTGACCCTTTCTTGCACCAATGGTACCTATAGCATTCTGAAAAACTACCTGATCAAGAAAATGAGTTAAAATTTCCAATTTTCAGTGAGAAAATTTATTAACACTGGAGAGAGAGAGATTCTATTTTCAAATGTTAATTTTAAATGTTAAAATGTAATGTATAATATGTAAGGAATTTAAAAACAAAAAAAGTAACAGGATTTAAAAAAAATTATAATAAACCTTATTTTCAAATTAAAAAATAAGTTTAAATGTATCTCCTCCCGATTGTTTGGATATAAAAGAGGAAAGAGCAGCATGTGGCTTAGATTCAAGCAAATATTAATATCTCTCTTAGAATGGTACATTTATTTATTTTTGTTTAATGCCATTATTTTTCAAAGCTGTTGTTTTATTTATTATATTACAAATATCTAATGTTTTAGTAATAAAAAAATGTAATCATGGAGGAATACTCCTAGTCTCTTTGAAATTTAAGGGTATCGAATAACATAGTATTCTGTTTACGGATTATAATCTCAGTGGATTAAGATCAGTGTTTTGAACATTATATATGTAAATATATGCCCAAAAAAAATTAAAGGGATTTCTTACCCATTTGTTATTTTATGATTATCTGTTTATTACATGAAATTTATTAAACATTTATGTTGGAACTTATTTTCTTTATTAAATGGAATTTCTTTTATTTATTTACAGGAACAAGTCCTGGTCAATCATTAAAACCAGTAAGCCACTTGAAAACAAGTATTACTTTCAATTTACTGACAGGTCTTTCTACTTTACCTCAAAAAAGTGTTCCTGGAGAAATAGTACAACTTTTGAAGTATGTAGCTTATTGGTATCTTCTTGGTAACCCATTTTAATTGTTTTATCAAAATTCATGTCTGCATGGTGGGTTAAGCTTCTTTAGAAGCATGATTATCTATTATCTACCTTTGACATTTTAACTCCGATCTCATTTCTATTTATATGTAAAACTTTTTGCTTCATATCAATTTTAACTTTTTATTTTAGTTTTTTTTTTTAAATTAGATTAATTAAAGAGCTTTTAATTTTTAGATAATCAGGCCTTTTTAGAAGCTTAGCTTTAGATTTTAGAAGATAGCTTTTACTTTTAGATTTGAATAACTTGACATTTTGACTATGATATCATTTCTATTTGTATGTAAAACTTTAGTGTTTCATATTCATTTTAAAGTTTTGTTTTAGTTTTTTTTTAAATTATATTAATTTAATTAAATTTAGTTTTGTTTAATTTTTCCAAATCATAATCATGAGATGTTGTATCATGTTATCAGTTTTCATCTCTATCAGCTGGTAGTTTTGTTTTTTTACAATATATCAACTTTATGATGGACAGTAATGGTTAAGTGATAATGAAACCAGTGCCAAATTCAAAGAATTTCAAACTGTGTTTGCTGATTTTGATAATTTTTAGTTTTAATTTTTTTATGAATATTAAATTAATAAATCTGCATATTTTGTTACTATTAGTAAAATAATTTTTTTATCACACAACTGCCCAAAAAGTAGTTTGTTAGAATCATTATATTATTCATTATTTTTTGTACTAAGGGATAATGATTATCGGGAATGTCATAGGCTTTAATATTTATATAAATAAATTTGAAAAAGAAATTATATACCAAATTCTCACTCATATATTCTGTAATTATATTAAAGAGCAATGTTT
>JAAAKQ030484366.1:0-22048 GCA_010016005.3 Zanna intricata
GTTGTATCGCCCTCAAAGGCAACTATATTGAATAATAAAATCAAATTTTATCAAAAAAAAGATTTTTTCTATGTTAGTCTACGAACTTTTCAGCCATACTGTTACAAAACAATAGCTAGCTGGAAGGAGATTTACAAGAGATGGTGAACTTAATACTAAAATAATCGACTATATTGAAGACTTGGATAAATCATATTTATAAAGATGAGACTGAAAAACTTCAGCATTATTTGAGTACGTATATAGACTTAAAAGTAAATTGTGCTTAGAAATAAAGATTTTTCCTGAAAAATATTTTCTTCTTTATTTCTGCACAGACTTATAAAACATTCCTTGTATTTTGGTTCAAATTGGTTGTCATTTTAATTTAGGTTACTGGAATATCAAATAACTTGACTGTTTTTTATATTTATTGTAGGTTTAATAATTAAATAAAAAATAATTTTGTTACATCAACAATTTTCATCTACTTAATCTACTATGACTATTTATTCATTCATTATTATTGTAGTTTCTCAAATTGTCATTTTTTTTTTTAATTTTGTTTATTGGAAAATTAATTAAAATATTTTATGTTTATGTTTATATTTTATGTTTAAAAAGTAAAAGTAAAGTTAGTCTTTTTAATAAACGTTCTGATGTTCTTTATTATATAACTATGATTTTTTTCTGTTTAAATTGGCTCTCCTGACAGAATTGTCATTAATAAGAAAAAAAGCTGTTTTTTTTTAATGTGAAGTACTGTATCTTTACTAAGGTTCATTACCGTATTATTATAAAATTTTGTTTTAAAAACGGGAATCAAAGCTAAACAATAGAGTAGTTGTAAAAAAGATAAAAAGTTTTAACTGAATTTTTTTAAGCATTTTTCTTTTATAATTAACACATGAAAAATTTTACTTAGCAATTCCATTTTTTTTTTTTTTTTTTTTTTTTGAATGATAGTAAATAAATTATTAATTTTAAATACTATTAATTGTTATAATATTGAGTCGCATCTAATAACCAATAATTTATAATTTTATGTTTTTACTGAAAGGTATGTAGAAAGAAAACAACATTGAATACCAGTTATCTACTGATAATTGATATTCAAAATGTTACTAATTTATACTTAAATTTTTTTTAAACTTACTTAACTTTTACTTAAATTTACTAATAACAAAAAAAAAGTTAAAAAGTTAAATAACGTTAATTTATATAAAGGGCAGTTAAACAACATAGTTACAAAATTACACTACAAATTAGTTTTGAGTACTTATCTGCTCTTTCACATTAGTTCACACCTTGAAATGTACTTTCTCGTAAGTTTTTCAGAGATCTTACTATATTAATATACTGACCTAAACCAGTGATTTATGATGTCAAATAATTTAGTACAATTGATTTTAACAAAAATTAAAATCTATTTATTCAACTAAATAATATAAAAATTAAAAATAAACTTCTATAAAAATATACATGTTTCATTTTTAATGAAACATATGAATATTTACCTTTAATACACTAGAATTTTCATAACATCAATCTTAAATCTTAAATTAAATAATTTAATTTAATTCTAGTTACATTAATTTCCTTTGTACATTTTTCATGCCTTTAGTTCACCATTATAGCCTAAAAGCAGTTTTGTAACTGTATAAAGTGATTTCTGCATAAATTTTTCAAACTGGATCTTACTTAGTTATTTCCAAAGAAGGTCCTGTTGAGTGAATGGTAATATGTTTTTCCAATGTATCTTTTCTACCAAAAGATTTTTGACAAAAAAGACAAGAGAATTTCTTCTCACCAGAGTGGATAGTAAAGTGTCTTGTTAAATAATCTTTCCTACAAAAAGATTTTTGACACAATTTACATGTGAATTTCTTCTCACCAGAATGAGTAGAAAGATGTGCCATCAAACGACTATTTCGATTAAAAGATTTTTGACAAATATTGCACATGAATTTTTTTTCACCAGTATGAGTAGAAAGATGTAACTTTAAATGACTATTCTGATAAAAAGATTTCTCACAAAAATTACATGAGAATTTTCTCTCACTGGTATGAATATTAATGTGTTTTTGTAAATAATCATTCCTGTAAAAAGACTTTTGACAAAATTTACATGAGAACTTCTTTTCACCAGAATGAGTAAAAAGGTGAGACTGCAAACGATTATTCCGATTAAAAGACTTTTGACAAATATTGCACACAAATTTTTTCTCACCAGTATGAATAGAAAGATGTGATTTTAAATGACTATTCTGATAAAAAGATTTCTCACAAAAATTACATGAGAATTTTCTCTCACCCATATGACTAGAAAGGTGTGATTCCAAATGACTACTCTGATTAAAAGATTTTTGGCAAACATTACATACAAATTTTTTCTCACCAACACGAATAGAAAGGTGTCTATTTAAATTATTATTATTTTTAAATAACTTTTCACTATTACAAATATTTTTACTGGGACAACCTTCTACATGTAGCCTCTCCTCAATGGTTTCCTTGACTGAACTATTGATCGTTTCTAAACCAAGACCCTGAAACAAACAACACATTTATTTATATTAAAATAATAATTATGAGGCATGTTTATGAATTAAAGTCCATTTTGAAATGAAAACAAAACTGAAAAATGTTAACTAACTTTATTATTTACGCATAAAATTTATATTTTTATTATCTTTCTACATTGCTACCTTAAACTATTTTTCATAGTGTTTAAATAACTTCTCATTTCCTCTTCAAGAAACTCTGCTGCTAGTGACTTAATCTCTGCAGTAGTGCCATTTTTCAATTTGTTGTCTTTGTCAAACCTTTGTAATGTATGCCATTGTTTAAAGTAAAGAATCAGAAAACAATCAGTGGGAGCTAAGTCATAGCTATAAGGTAGATGGCTGAAGATTTTCCAAAATGTTTTTACAATTGCTCCACTGTCTAGTTTGTCATGTCTGATAGTTTATTGTCATGCAAAACAAAATCCTGCAGGATAGCATCCCACATCGTTTTTTTATTATAGCTCTGTTATTGCACAGATGCGATAACAGGTATTGAGACAATGCCTTGTCTCAATGTTCAAATAAGAAATCCAGGTTTCATTTCTGGTAACAATATGATCAAACAGGTCATAACTTTTATTTTTGCAACTACAAAAATTCACGTGCAGTAGACAAGACTTCTTCCTAGTACGTATCACTTAATATCTTCGGCACCCATCTGTCATGCAATATCTAACAAAATTTACAAATTAACAAATTTTTTCCCATCAAAAATTCATAAATCAAAAACTATTAAACATCAGGAAACATTAAAGACAACCATGACTTGATGAAACTGCATTTTTCTCAAATTTTTCAATCAAATCATCCATCATCAATGGTTGGCCATTACAGTTCTGAAATATGAAGCTGTTTCTATGAAACATATTCATAAAGTAAGAGCCATCTGCTTATATCTAAATATTAGTGGGTCTGAATACATTTTTATACATGCAGAGCCATCTATTGGCTATTTACAAGGCCACTGTTCACGCAATTCTGAGTCGAATATCATCTGCGATGATGCCCAATATTTTAAATACTATAATCCATAGAATAACTTTATGTTAAAAAATAAAATGCACTGATCATTTGTTCAAATGATTACACTAATCAATAATGATTTTGGTAAATAAGAATGAATAACTGATTCTTATAGTATTTTAGATGGTGATTTCAAATATGAGATATTTCTCTAAGTTTATTTTTTTTTTAATTATCATTTCTATTTTCAGGTAATATCATGCATGAACTCCATAAGCATAGCATTTTGTGATGTATTTTATTATATTATCTACCAACTAAATAGCTTTTGTTTATTTATTACAGTCCCTTAATGGTTGTCACATTAATTTATTTGACATTAGTCATAATGTTTATTATTTACACACTAGTTTAAATAGCAAGAATGTGACTCACTCTTCCTATTTTCATCTTGCTATAAACATATCATCCGCCGACTTCTGTGGCATGAGTGGTAGCGCCTCGGCCTTTTATCTGGATATCCCGGTCAGGCATGGCATTTTCACATATGTTACACATCACTCATATTCACTCTCTGATGTGATGTTGGTTATGGAGGTTAAAAAAAAAATAAAAAATATCATCCACTTACTAGTTATTTCTGTCATTATTATACAGAATATGCTTATAAACTATTGTGCAGACTAGAGAAATATTTTTAATTCTCATTCAAGTGCAAGTCTTGTGGATGTAACAATCAGTTTTGTAGCTGGCTTTCATATTTGTGGTTAAATGTTGTTCAGTAAAGTATCTTTATTAAATTAATGTGCTTATACAGAATTTCTTCTTAAACAATATTAGTTATTGTAATGTATTAACAATGCCTTACAGTTCAATCATCCAATGATTGTTGTAATCATCCAAACAATTTCTGCTGCAGCTGTGGTAAAATCATTTTTGTGTAATAAAGATATCTGGGATAACAACTAAAACTAGACTTACTGTTATGTTAAATACCCTGATATTCCCTATGTCATGTGGCCAGTGGTATGTAAACAAGAACTTCCAATTCCAGTACTACCAGAAACATGAAACTTAGATGAAAATAAAAATTACAAATCTTGTGCTGACTTACATAGCATGTCTGAAAAGTTCCCGAACTAAATTTCTGAATTCTGTACAAGTAGTGCCATCTCTTGGACAACCAAGGAACTATGTAGTACGATATCTCACAAGCATGTATACAAAATTTCATCAATTTTGTCATTCCAGTCTCAAGTTATATTTGGCTGCATTCGTTGTGTTCATGTGATCTTTGTGTGACATGGAACAGAGAAGCACAAAAAAATTTGTGTTCAACTTCAAAAATCTTTCACTGGAACTTATTCTATGATACAGCAAGCATTCAGTGATGAAGCTACAACTTGTACAATAACACACACATGGTGGAAGTGGTTTAAAGACAATAGAGAGTCATAGGATGATGATGAACAAAGTGGAAGGACGTCATGATGATGAACAAAGTGGGAGGACATCATCAGCTGTTCAGGATGAAAACGTTGCGAAAGTGTGTGTACAACTGGTCAAACTGTTCCAACTGGTCAAACCATGAATTCTAAATTCTATTTGGAAATAAGTAAATGCCTGATACATCGCATTCATCAAATCCGGCCCAAGTACCAGCATCTGGGCAGTTGGACTTTGTTGCATGACAAGCCTCAGCACACATGGCAACAGTTTTAACACGTTATTACACCGAAAATCAAATCACTGTCTTATCCCACCGCCCTATTCACCCAACCTGATTAAGCAGACTATTTTTTTGTTGCTGAAACTTTTGTTGTTGAAGATGGAAGGCCGCTTTCTCGATGACATTTCAACCATCTAAAGGGTTTGCACTGAGCAGTTGAAGGCAGTCCCACAAAGCAATGTGATGTGCAAGGACTGATGTAAGTAAATTCATTTATCTTTAAATCTGTACTTTTATTTAATTTGGTTGGAGAACTTTTCAGACATACTGTGTATCAAACAATGAAGAAAGAAATCCAAACTTTTAGAAGATAGATATACTGAATCCCATTTAATCAATCAGTCAGAATTAAATGATCTGGTTTATGATCTAAATTTATCAAAGAATCAAGCAGAAGTATTGGCAACAAGACTGAAAGGATGATATCTTTATTTTATAACCGAACATTAAAACAACTGCTTTCTGTGACTAACAGTCAGAATGTGAATATTTCTTCTCTCATCTTGAATACTTAGTATACTGTAATGATATGGATTTTTTACTGGAAGCTTTGGAACAGATGTACCATCCTGATGAATGGTGACTTTTTATTGATTCATCAAAGCTTAGTATTTTCAAAACTATTCTACTTCACATTAGAAATAAATACCAATCAATACCATTAGCATACACTGTTCACATAAAGGAGTCATGAAACTTGTATTGAGCAGGGTTCAGTATGAGAAATATTTATGGCATATTTGTGGAAATCTGAAAGTAATAGCGCTTGGACTGCAACTTGGATATATTAAGTTCTGTTGCTTTTTGTGCAAGGGAGAAAGCAGGTATAGGAAAAACCATCACACAAAAGAGCAGTGGCCAAAAATAGAGGTACTGACTGTAAGAGAGAAGAATGTTGTCAGTCAGGTACCAGTAAAAGCAGAAAAAGTGTCTTCCACCACTACACATTAAGCTAGGTTTATTCAAAAATTTTGTTAAAGCAGTAGATCATAATGGTGCAGGGTTTCAGGTTCTAAAACAAATTTTCTAATATAAGCGATGCTAAATTAAAGGAAGCTATACTTGTTGGACCATAAATAAATAAACTAATTAGTGATCCAACGTTTAAAGAATGTTTTAATAACTTGGTGGTTGTTGCATGGAAATCATTTCAAAATGTGGTAAACACTTCCTTGGAAACCACAAGGTCAATAACTACAGAGAACTTGTGAGTGAACTCTTCTAAAACTACAAAGAACTTGAGTGTAACATGTCACTCAAAATCTATTTCTTACATTCACATTTGGATTCTTTCCCTAACAACCTCGACACGATCAGTGATGAACATGGAGAATGCTTTCACCAGAAAATATTTACAAAGGAAACTGGATACCAGGGAAAATGGAACCTTAAAATGTTAGCAGACTATAGTTGGAATCTAAAGAGATCTACCTACAGCAGAAAATTCAAAAGAAATAGATTTTAGGTGAATACAAAATGCGTGTAATTGTTATATTATGTTCACCATAAATTTTTTGATTCAGAAGAAATTTCAATTTAAAAAAAAACTGAGCACAATAGAAAACATCCATTAGCACATATGAAATCAGCATAAAAAATACTATAAGATCATATTCATTCTCATTTAACAAATAAAAAAATTATGCCTTTACAGCCATAGATCATTTTGATTCATGACTATAAAGAATGATCTATGACTATATCATTAATAAACACAGGATATGCCTTAAATGTTGTGTTGTGCAAATATCCAATGGCCAGAGAAATCATGATGCCATTGGATATTTTGTGTCCAATATCATTATAGATGTATAAATCAGGAACTTCATCAAAGGTTTGTTCCTGGAGCTCAACTAAAGAAAAGATGAATTCAATGGGCCAGACTAAGCCACATACATATCACGTGGTGCATCCACTGGCCAGAATAATCTGATGCTAATAGATATTTTGGCCCAACATCATCATGGATGTATAGATCTGGGACTTCTTTAAGTGTTGTTCCTGGGGCTCGACTAGAGTGAAGATAAGTTCAATGGTGTTAATAATCATGATCCTTGATCTGTTCCTAAGGATCACTTAGATCTACGATTTATTTTAAAAGTGTTGTTTGTAAGATTCTATTGAAGTGAAAGTGTATTTTAATGGCCAGACTAAGCATGATGCCAATGAACATAAAAGTGTATGAATAATGTCAAGGAAACTTAGCTACATTACTTGATAAATAAATCATAAGGTGCATTATGAATACAATCTGCTGGTATAAGTATATGTGATATGTTTGTGTATGTACATGTTGGATGTGTGTGTATGTATTGTTTGTGTATGTGTCTGTGTATTTTTATGCATGCATCTGTAATGCTGTATAATAACAGTTGTAAAGAGTTAAAGAGTAACAGCAGTATGATAATAATGTTATAATTACATTATCATAAGTTCACATTATAAAAAACATACAATAATAAAAACATAATACAATCAGAGATCACAATGTACTGAAGTTAAAGTAACAACTGATTGCAAAAGTATCAAATTAAATGAAATATGATATATTTATTATGACCTTAACAATATGTGATAACTTATCCAAATAAATATTAAATTATTTAATAGTTGGAAGTAAACATAGTTTATGTATAGGTTTTATTATTTGCTGTTTAGTAGTATTTAAATCTAAAACCCTTACTAACTTGTCAGGATCTGAATAAACCTGGGTAACAACTCTGCACTTCCAAAGCACGGGAGTAGAATCTTCAGCGATCAACACTACATCTCCAACTAAAAGATTTCAAGAATGGAAATGCCATTTATTTCATTGTTGTAGGTAATGCAAATAATCTTTAGACCACCTGTTTCATATCAAGAGAATAAATTTGTGAATAAGTTACCAACAGCCTAAACAATTAATTTCAACCTTCTGAAAACTGGGTCAGAAAAGATCCATATCAAAGACGTAAGAGGGCATCCAATTAGAAATGTCCTGGAGAAAGAGATTCTGGATCCTTATGGTCAATGGAAACACAGAACATTGGACATGAATTGAGACATACTTCAATTTGAGTTAGAATTGTATATAACTTTTCAAAGTTCAGAATTGTCTGTCCTATTACACGATGTAAATGAAATTTAATGCTCTTTTTATTGCACTCTCCCATAAACCATAAATGAGGAAAAGCCGGTAGTATGAATGACCATTGTATACCTTGTTTTGTTGAAAATTAATGCATGTCTGATTTAAATTTACCAGATTTAAAGAGTTGATATCTTGTAAAGGATATTTCTAGCGCAGCAAAAGTTACAGGCATTATTCGAAAAGATCTGAGTAGCAATTCCTCTCTTTAAGAATAAATCTCTTTGAGGCCGCAATAAAGCTTGTGAAGTGAGATCACAGTCAGAAATTCTAAATGTATGGCCTCATAAAAAGGCAAATGAACAAGCCTTAAACAAGGACTTAGATCTTTGTCCACCATAACGTATTATAATCAGATCACTACAATCTATTGCACAAGCAGAGAATGGTCAAGAGGGAATCACTCTAAAAGATGGTAGTTGACCAAGATGTTGAAATTTGTATTAATGCAGTAAATTTAAAACAGGAACATTTATGCATGACTAATGAAATAACTCTTTTAGCATTTAGTATCCAGTACCTTTGGTGTAAAAAGTGGTGTGTTAGCTGAATGCCAGAAAGTAGAAGTCTTAATGTTTAGCAGTAATATTTAAATCTGGTGATATTAGCATCATAGGATGCTTTGCATGATAATATAATAGAGAATGTAGTAGCCCCCCTCCTAGATATAATAAACCCAATTGATCTAAAAATGGGTCAACAGAAAGAAGTTTACTTTGTTTAACAATAGTTTGATTATTTTTAAGACTATTTATCTCATTACCAAGATGTGTAGATAGGAATAGTAACAAGGAAAAGGTAAGAGTATTATTTAGTTCTTGTGTAGATAATGGACCAAAAACCCATTCTGATTGGTTAATATTATGAATAAATTGGAAGGAAAAACTAAATGTATGGAGTAACATGTGTAGAGATAATGTGAAGAGAGTATCTTTGGGTGTAATCAAGAAAAAACAATAGACACATTTAACACTGAAATAGTTTTATGTTTTTCCAGTAAACATTCTGAATGCAAGAAACAGTTATTAAAAATAGAATTGCAGGATAATGATGATTATGAGAGCAAACTCGAACCATACCATCATAGTGACATACTGATTATTTTATTTGGGAAACAGCCTCTAGATAATATATCAGTAGGATTGTCTGAAGACTTGACATAAAGCAAATCAGCAAACAGCCATATTTTATTTAATTTCAGAAATTCTATTGCTTACAAATATCTTCTAGATAGATGGCTACCCATGAATCCAATAAAGTGCAATTTTTGAATCTATATACAGATATATCTCGTCAACATTTATCCATAATGCATTAGTTACCTTTATTAATAAATGAGAAAGTAACAATCACATAATTCCAATCTCAGTAAAGTTATCTGTTTAAGAGGGGCCAGTCTTGATTTTATGCATAGTAAATTTTATGAGATTGTATTGTTGGCAAATACTAATCATATGAGAATACAAGAACCATAATCCTTTATAGAGGCATCAGAAAATCCATGTATTTGTACTGACGTAATCTTACATTTTTTATTAGGAATTATAGAATGATTTATCTTGAATGATTGAAGATAACTCATTATGTAAAGATAGTCATTGAGAACAGTTTGGGTAGTATTTCATCCTAGTTGGTTTTAATTTGGAACACTGATCGCATAAAATGTTTGTAAGAAAATATAAGATCAATTCCTAGTGAATCAAAGACACAGCTACAATAATTCTTTTAGAACAGATGTTAGTATCATTGAAATGAGTAATCTGGTAATATAATGTGTCATAAGGTGTTATCTAGTAACATAAGGTGTTATAAGGTGTTTGTTGAATACCTAACGTTCATATATAATGTTCTTGAAGAGATGGAATATATGAATTATGATTAAGGGAAGTATTGACAGGACTATTAGAAAACCACATGTGAAATTTAAAACTATCTGTTGGAGATCTGCACTAAGACCAAAGGGCCACATAAAGGTGATGGTGGATGTGGTTTCCAAACTGGGAAAGGAAGTGCATGTTTACCACTTTGCATCTGTGGTGCTACAAATTATTCATCTCATCCTCAGAAGGTTCTGGAGGTGAAAAAAAAACTTACCACTTTGATCCAATTGAGAATGCAGCACAAGAGAGGGCTGATGTAATGAAGATACTGATGGCCGGCTCAGAGAGGTTATAGGTAGGAAGTGATCTGCCCAGGCATATCCTCAAACAAAGGTGGTAAGTGGCCTGCCTGGAGAGACTGCTGACCGTGGTATAGTATTTTTTGTTGACACTGAAAGGACAGGATGGTGGAATGTGTCTGAAAAATGTCAGGAAATGGCTGGACAAGTGCACTCTTACCCCAGCCTTGGTGGTAAGGGATGTGTCGGGAGCTTTGGTGTTGGGAGTTGAGAATGAAGACAAGGTGAGAGACAACTTTGTGGCATTTGTCAAGGAAGGCAACCACACAATGAACATGTGCGCAAGGCTCTGGACCAAATTAAAAGCATCTTTGAGAGTAAATTGATGATGGCAGTACCCAGGAATGTGGCTGGGGAAACTATCAGAAAGGTGATTGAGTTTTGGTGATGTAAGCAGAAGAATGTTTCTATTTACCTGGTGGAAGAAGCTCTTAAGGCTAACAAGCCAAAAAAAATACAGGCAATAATGGTGGTCCTGAAATAGGAAAGCATCACCTACAAGGATATCCTAAACCATGATATACCAAAGATCAAGACCATAGTGGGAGATGGAATGGTGATTGATTCACCATTGATTGGATGGAGAACATCCTACTCATGAGGCAAGGTAATGGGGAAGCAGTGGAAGTCCAGATCAAGAAGAGACAAGAACGCGCCTAGCCTGACACAAAAATTCTTTCATTGTCACCTGTGGTGAAGGTCATGAACAAGGGAGCAACAACCAAGAATGCGATCATCAACATCAAGGATCTGGATGCTTAAGTAATGACAGAGGACATTTTCAAGACAGTGGGAAAGGCATTAGGAAGCCATGCAACAACCAGAGCCACCTCCCTGCAACCAGCATTTGGGAACTCTCAAAATGCCACAGGTGGATGCATGCAGGTTAGCTGCCTCTAACTGCATACTAATGGGCTGGCAGTCCTGTAGGGTGGTGCTAAGGATACAGGATGCACACTGCTATCAGGGAACAGGAATATGGTGGTGAACTGTTGTGGACCTGACAGGACCAGCTGTTGCAACATCTGTGGGGGTAGCGGGCACAAGCAAGCAGAGTGCAAGGCGCCCGCTAAGTGTCTATCAGCCACGTTTGTACAAAACACTAATGTGCTGTATTCATATTACTGCAAACAGAAGCGCAGCTGCCCGAGACCTTACATGGGAAATGGCAGTGGCCGATCAGGTGGATTTTATTCTACTGGCAGACCAAATCAGCATATAGTAAAGTCAGATCCCTGGCTAGTAGATCAGGAAGGAAATGCAGCAATTGGCAAGATATCAGGGAAATATGCAGTGGAACACACCACAGCTGTAAAAGGACTTGTGGCTATGGTGCTAACAGATTGCATCATTGTAAGTGCATATATATCACCCAATGGTGGATAAGATAACTTCTAAGAGTTTTTGGCAGACCTAGAAACATGCATCCGAGGGATGAACAGACAAGTGATACTGGCTGGAGACTTCAACACCGAATGCATCGAGTAGGGGGAATAAGGTCCATGCACAGGGGGTAACCTTGCAACAGATGGCAATCTTGCTGTCATCGTTAGGGTTGATAATACTCAATATGCCCAGAGTCCCAACATTTGTGGGAAGAGGAGAAGTCCTCGACTCTCTGTATCAGAGGGGCTGGCCCCAATAGTGTAAAGATGGGACGTGAACAACAGAGAATTTGGCATCAACCATAAAGCAATTGTCTTTGAGGTTGGAGATATATGGCCACACCACAGATACCCTTTCCAATGTGGAGGCCCATAGTGGCGCAGCTGCAAAGAGTGGTAGAGATGGCAACAGAGGAGGTAGGTGACGCCCAGCTCCTAACTCTGGATAAATTAATGGATATGCTGAAGAGACAGTGCATGCAGGCTATGCAACTGGCAAGACAGAACAGGCGATATGTGTATTCATGGTCAGCAGATATTGCATCTCTCAGAACGGAGGCACAGGCGAAGCAAAGGGCTTTGATGAAAGCCAGACAAAGCATTAATACCCCACTTGTACAGCTAAGAAGTCTACAGGAAAGTACACAACAGCACACTGGAGGCTGAGAGTTGAAATTAGATTAGCCAAGACAAGAGGCGTGGCAACGACTGGTAGGGGGACTGGATGCAGACCCTGGGGGAAGATATATCAAATTGTTAGGCAGAAATTTGGAAACGCCTTTCCAAGTTGTCTCGTGTCCAGATCCTGAGAGCAATATTGTCATTATTCAGTCAGGGAAGGGGACTGGGCACAGCTATACAACAGCCATGTGCTATGCTTCTAGCTGGATGAGCTATGGTGGGCAGCATCCAGAATAAATCCTAAGACGAGCCTGGGACTATATAGGGTGCCTGTGGCAATTATAAAATGCCTGATCGCCAGATATCCAAAAGTGGCATTAGAAGCATTAAACACAATGTTGGAGAGTGGCAATTACCCTAGCTACCTGAAGGGCAGGCAGGAAAGTTATGCAGACGCTGACGAAGGCACTGTTGACTTTGACATGTACGGGGGAGTACTACAGCACTCGGTACTAGGACCACTATTATGGAATGTAACGCACAATGGCCTCCTGAGGTTGGATTTAACAGAAGATGTTCAGGTGGTCATGTACACTCATGAATGGCTTTGCTGATAGCAGGATGTATAAGGAATATTGTGGTGGAAACTACCAACAAGGTGGTGCAGAAAGTTGGTGCACAGCTCGAAGACAGGAGGAAGTTGCAATTGATCCTGGATAAATCAGCGATGGTGGCTCTGGTCAAATGCAGATAGCTGAGGACGATGATGTCTGGTCGATGACCAGTTATTGCAAGAGAGCAGGAGAGCCAAGTATGTAGGAGTGTGGCTGGACAATTCTGAGTTATTTGTCCGACCCGATCCGTGCCTGTTACAGGGTGACTAAGAGTATTACAATTTAACTTGCGTATTTGTAGCTCTATTTTACTTTTCTTGTATTTTGATTATTTTTAGTGCTATATCTTGTGTAGTGTTAGGTATGTCCAACACGTAACTTTCTGGCCTTCGAGTGTCTACAGCCCCAAACCCTACCAACCTAATTTGAAAAAAAAAAAAGGAAAAGTTTTTATATCATTTTGTTTCTCCGGATTCAATTCGGGGAAAAAAATAGGATTAAATTTAACTCATTAAAATAGAAAAAATTTTGTACATAACACTTTTTTTCAATTTTCAATGTAATATATATGAACTAATATCTAAATATATGTCAGTTATTTAATTCTTTTTAGCAATATTTCTTAGTTAATTTTCTGGAACACTGAAAAAATTAAGCTGTGAAGTCCAGTTTGTGTTAATCAAAAATGGTCATCATAACAATAATAAACTAAACTACAAGGGATTATTTCACCTACAAAAGTGACTGCAGTAAAATAAATTATGAATAACATGACTAAAAACATACGTGCTCAGAAGTGATAAAATTTTTCAAGTGATCACCAACTTCCCATAAACAATTTGCTTTCTTATTTTCCTCCTGTTTGATTTCAACTTTAATATCACTTCTCAATAGATCTTCATCAGCACATGAATCACTAACTGGTTCATCTGTAATCTGCAACAGAAAAAACTATTTCATTTTCATGCTGACTTAAGTGATAATAAAATCATATTGAACTTATGAAAAAAAATTTAAAAATTTAATGATTGCTTTAAAATCAATTATGAAGGGAAGGACTTCCCTTCATGGGCGGTTAATAAGTCACAAACTTACATAATATGACTGAAAACAAAAATGAGTATTTTCAAAGGTAGCATATGAGGTATGGCTATTAAATAATGAGACTAATGATGTAAAATATTTTATTTTAAATTTATACATATTTAGTAATTATCCCGTTCAATATACACTCCTCCTGTACCCCTACAACACTCCATGTGAATTTTCTATTGTTCGAAACAGTGCTGGAACTCTTCTTCTCTGAGCTCTTTCATGACGCATGTCGCTTTTTCTTTCACAGCTTCAACAGTCTGAAATCTTGTTCCTTTTAGTGCAGATTTGAACTCGAGGAACAAATAAAATTCACATGGTGCCAGGTCAGGCAATTAAGGTGGATATTATTCTTGGCTAGAAACATCTTGACAGACAATGCAATGTGAACTGGTATGTTGTCCTGATGAAAAACCCATGACTTGTTCTTCCACAATTCGGGTTGTTTTTTTCTAATTTTTTCATGGAGTTGAGCAAGGACATCAAGGTAGTAATTTTGATGAATAGTTTGATCTTCAGGAACCCAATGAAGGTACACATTCCCATGAATATAAAAAAAAAAAACAATCCCATCGCTTTGAATTTTGATCATCTTCATCAAAAGATAAGTTTCAGTAGTGGTTTCTGCAAGTTCCATATAAAATTTCATGACAATTCTTTCCTCTAATAAAACACATCATTTTTTTGGCAAAATAAAAAAACAGATGTTATCCAAATGAAGGCCATGGCCAGACTAATATGTCTACAGAAACTAGAGTGGCAACAATCAAGGCAGAAGACTTCATGCTACACAGCTGTTGGCTGTACGAATTTGGTGCATACGCAGTTCTTCTGTAGCAACATTAGTCTTGTTATTTAACAGCCACACCTCGTATACACACAAAAATTGTAAAAATGACAACAGTTAGGGAGTGTTCATTGGAAGATCAATTGCTAGTATAGTTTTTGTTAATCAAAAGGAGTTTTTGCGAAGGCTTTATGGACTTGATAAAACAACAGGATAAGCATATCAATGTGGTACAAATTATGTCAAAAAATAATGAAAAATCTTTTCCAATAAGTACCTAATTATTAGCATTTACCTACACTTACTAGCCCTATGGAATTGTTCACATACTTTTCCCAGAATACTCTAAATATTTACCAGCTAATGATTAAGAATTTTAAAATATTTTGAACAAAATAAATGTATAGAAAATCTTTATGACAAACTAAATTAGTCAAATCAAGATATTAATAACTTTATACAACTCTGTTCAGAAGATAACAGGACATTTTTAATTATGCTTCAACAGAGATATTTAATGATAAGTGGTTGGCAATGATATGTTTCACATAACCTCCTCTGTGACCACATATTCTTGGATTGTTGATTATCTCATTTAGTTCTTGTGTTATTGTTATTTGAGTGCAACATGTTAGTAGCAATTTTTGTAATGTGTGATTTTCAGGAGCAATGATATAATGTAAAATTTTGCTTGAAACTGGAGAGAACTTTCACAGAAACATTTCAACTTTTAAAACAAGCTTATGGAGATGATGTTCTGGGTCATATGCAATGTTACAAATGGTTTTCATGATTTAAAGAGGTTTATCAGTCAACTGAAGATAGCTCTCGTCAAAAAAGGCTTTCAATTAAGAATACCCATGTTCAGAAAATCAACTATCTGATGGGTATAAATCACCGACTGACTATCAGACAACTTGTGGAAGAGGTTAGCATTTCAATTGGATCATACCATGACATTTTGACTGAAAAATTGAACATGCATTGAGTTGCAGCAAAGTTTGTACCTCCTGTTTGATTTCAACTTTAATCTCACTTCTCAATGGATCTTCATCTGCACATGAATCACTAACTGGTTCATCTGTAGTCTGCAACATAAAAAACAATTTCAATCTCATCCTAACTATTATTGCTGATTTAATTGATTACAAAAACATATTGAACTTATGAAAAAACTTAAATGGCAACGATTTCTTTAAAAACCATACCATATAAAGGGAAGCAGGTCTTTCTTAACATGTAAAGTGTTTCATAAGATAGTCTTATCTATTTTTTATTTCCTTGTACGAAGTAAAGATAGTATTGTGATTGCAAAAAATTTCGGTTTTCAGATTTCAGTGGAAATATCTATTTTGACCATCTCTGAATCCATTTTGAGTAGTTTCAGTGTGACGTCTATACATAACTTGCATCCACAATTAGCCGACGGATGTTGAAATCTTGGATTTAGGACTGTTATAACTCTAGTTGTGCACCTTCCCTTTTGATTGCAATCAAGTGAACCAAAAGTGCCCAAAATTCAAAAAAAATTCAGATTCTGGACTTTTTCTTAACTGCAGTAATAAGCTCTCATTGAGTGCTTTTCAACAATATATCATAAATGGTACTTATTTTCATTGGTTCCAGAGTTATAGCCAAATAAAATTTTAATTAATGAAATATTTAGATCTTACACGGGAAGGCACATCAGTTTGACTTAGTCTTCATCTACTTTTTTATTTTTTTTAACTTTTTGTTTTACCTTAAATATATTGATTTATCAACCTGTGATTATAAAAATGTTTTTACAATGATAACAAATCAATAATAACAATTAAAAAAAGAAAAAAATCATAAGTTATTAGTGAAATAAAATTTTATGGACTTTAAAAAAAGTGTATATGTAACTTAATAGGCATTATTGCATGTGTATTGCATAATGTGTAGAACATTGGTGAAACATCTGATTATTTAATATTAACTGAAAATTATAATTTAAATCATATTATTTTTGAATTTTTGTACAAGGAAGTCATGTAGTTCCATATGAGATTTTTTTATTTAATCCTTATAACTAGCAATAATAGAGAGAAACACTAACTGCTTTTTAAGTTTCATTAACATTTTCACAGTGCGCACTTTTTTATCAGGTGAACAAATATAAAATTGGTCAATTGTTAAAAATTTTTGATACTCCAAGTCAATGGGCAATTTACAATCTAATAATAGTTTATAAGACTACTGCTACTGACATATGGTGGTACTATTATGAATAATTATAAATTTAACTAAATTACTTAGTTAAATAATAAATAAATTTTAATATATGGTAAATAATAATAAATTTTATCCATTCATCGATATGAAAATTTACTTGTTCAATTATATTATTTATTTTATTATATGTATGTTTTCAAGAATTCTGATTATTGATTTATTATGGTTTACTTCTAGTATCGATGAATCTTTAAATTTTGAAAGTTTGTGTTTATTGTTGTGCATGCAATCTGTATAATTAGATTTTTGTTTTTCAAATTTCTATGTCTGTGTATATTCTTGAAATTGCTTTCTAAATGCTCTATTGTCATACTTATTTATGACATATTGCCAGTCTGTGTTGAACACTGGCTTTAGAACAAGGTTGTATAATCATGTGTTGTTTGTTAGAATGCGATTGTTAAAAAACATATATTTGTGATGGAAACATATTTTTTTTTTTTTTTTTTTGTTTTACCTCCGGAACCACCGTTAGGTTATATCTTCAGAGGATGAGATGAATGAATTGTAGCGTGTGTGAAAGATACCATGTCTGACCGGGATTCGAACCTGGGACCTCCGGAATGAAAGACCGAGACGCTACCACTCGGCCACGGAGGCCGACGGAAACATATTTAAAGATTAAATTTCATGTAGTGTGTTGGCAGAAATTCAGGGAGAAATTTGTAAAGAAAGCACTACTGAAAAATATCATTCAGAGATTGGTTAAAAAATTTCATGAAATAAGTTCAGTATTAGAATAGATACATGCCTGACACAGGACAGTTTTAACAATGCAGGTCATACAGGACATTAAAGCAGGAGTTAGAAGATCTCCTAATAAATTTTTATGGGGACTAAGCTGGGAAAAGAGCTTTTCAACTCACCCTGCAGCAAGGAGAATGCTGAAATATAATCTGAATCAAATGCAAGTTTTCCATGTGCTAACTAACGCTGATTATGCTAAAATAGTTCATGAACTTCATGTCAATCATTCAAGAAATACGTTAGAGGCAAAACTAACATTTTAGATGAAATGTTTTTCACAGAAGAAGCAGGTTTCACCTTATTTTTAATAAAAATATAAAATATAAATGTATGTTAATAGTTGAAACTGCCAGCCCTGGAGTACTGAAAACCCACATATTTTCTTTGAATTCCCTCTACACCCACAAAAAAATAGGCATTTGGTGTACAGTTTCAAGACAACGAATAATAGGACGCTTGTTTTTTGAAAAAATTATGGATTTCATTACCATGAAACAGTTCATAGTATTACTTCAAGGGGATGAGAATGACTGCTGGTTGCAACAGGGAAGACCACTGCCACACAATTCCCTCAACTATGGAGATGCAACAGGATTTTCTCAGTGGAAGAATCATTTCTAAAGATGTGGGCACTAAGATCCACTTGTCTAATTAGCCAAGACTTCTTTCTATGAGGTTACTTAAAATAGATTTTTATGGGAGCAATCCACACAACCTGTAGGAATTGAAGACAAACATTACTAATGCCATCAAGAAACAGACAGGGTACATCTAACAATAGTAGCCAGGAACATGGTCAAACATGTTGACAAGTGCATAGAAAAGGATGGACGTAAATTTTCAAAGCCTTCTGTAAATTATTACTTGTTTGCCAATAAACTACTACTAAACTAAATGATGGAAGCCTCTTTTAGGTTGAACAACTAGATATAATAGATTATATACAAATAAACTGTATTTTAAGCTGTCCTAATATAAGCAGTGTGCACCCATTTTGGCAATTTATCTCTTACCATACAATTTACTTTCATGTTCAATTACACTGTAATGATTTGAACACAGTGAATTGAACACATTTTTTTTTTTTTTTTTTGAAGGGTGAAAAACAGTAAAGCATTATAATCGCCGGATTAAACATTAATAATGTTACCAAAACAATGTTATTTTAAAATTAAAATAATAAAATTTAAAAAAAAATATATATATATATATACAAAATTAAATAAATAAAATATAAACTTAAACACTACTGAAATTTAAGAACTTATAACTAATATCTCAGAAAAAAATAAAAATATTAAAAACTAAAATTAGAATAAAATAAAATAATAAAATATAACTATAACTAAAGCTAATATCACAGAGAAAATAAAATTAAAAACTTAAAAACTAAAATTAGATTAAGATTAAAAATATAAGAGTAACTAAAACTAATATCGCAGGTAAAAAAAAATTTAAAACTTAAAATTAATATAACAAATGCAACCTAAAAAATTAAATTAAAACTAAAATATAAAGTGTTATTAAAAAATCCATAAGGGGTGTATAAGGTCCCTTAATGAATAAAAAAAAAAAAAAAATATGTATAAGTTAAACCTTGTTTAAAATGTGCACACGTCGCAGAAATAAGAGGACCTGGACTATAATATTCTTGTCATTTCCAAGGATATGGCGCAAGTTTTCTGACAGTTTAAATTTGCGACGTAAGGCCGCATAACATATGCAATCAATCAAGATATGACGCACAGTTAAGTGGCAGTTGCATCTTATGCACAGCGATGCATTCTCTCCTGACATCAAATATCCATGAGTAGCTCTCGTATGTCCTATCCGCAATCGACAAAGAACCACTTCCTCTTGACGACTTTTTCTACATGAGGAATCCCATGGCAACACAGAATCTTTAACATACCGCAGTTTGTTATCAAAAGTAGCAGTAAAATAATCTTGCTATTTGCGCAAAGAGTTAGTTTTATATAGTTTATAAAATCGCATGAAGTAACATAGGTGGTAAAGGATGATTGACTACACGCGTCCTTAGCTGCGAAATTTGCACGTTTATTTCCTAGAATCCCCATGTGGCTAGGGATCCAACAGAAACTAACTTGTGTGTTGTGAAGGTTCAACTCAGGAACTGCGTTATAAATTTCTAGGACGATAGGATGTCTGGGATACAAATTTTGTAGGGCTTGGAGAGCACCGTACGATCTAAGAATATTTTGACAATTTGGGTTAATGATATTCAGCGCCTTATTAATTGCTGTATAAGTTCAGCTGTATAAACACTTGTGATGCCCAGTAGGCCAATCATATATGTTCTATCACTGACAACAAATGCGCAACCAACGGTATCATCCTGCTTTGATCCATCTGTGTATATTATTGTGTCAGGATTTACATTGAAAACAATATGTTGAAAGCATTGCTGAAAAAAGATAGCTGGTGTTGATTGCTTCTTGTATATGTTAAGACCAAAAACAAAATTTATACTGCTGATTCTCCACGGAGGATATGAACTTTGAAACGCTGGAAAAATGGAAGGTACATAAATGTTTAAAATATTTAGTAACCATCTGACACGTACACCCATGGATGCAGTATAACGTGGGTGGTCTTCATACCTTTGAAAATTAGAATTCTATAAAACTGCGTTAAAAGCCAGGTTATTCAATTGCCCTTTAAGACGAGACCAATAAGATGTTAGAAGTTGGTCATGTCTATCCCAAAGTGACAGTTCACCACACTCAACAAGTATGCTAGTAACAGGGCTAGATCTAAAAGCACCTGTAGCAAGACGAAGAAAAGAGTGATGTACAGCATCTAACATCTTCAAGGCGTTATTTCGAGCAGAAGAGTAGACGATACAGCCGTAATCTAAGCGGGAACGAAATAAGGAATAATAAAAACGCAACATACATGACCTATCGGCTACCCAATTGGATTGCTAAGAACTCGAAGCTTATGTAGTAGTTTGGAACATTTTACTTTTAATTGTTGTTGATGTGATTGACCTACATAAGACGGCTATCAAAAACTAAAACTAGAAACCTGATGTCACGAGAAACAGCAGTCAGCTCTCCGTTTAGAAATACTTGTGGAATGGAAGGGTCCCGGAGCCAAGAAAAGACTACACATTTAGTTTCCTCGGGTGAAAAGGTGAAGCCTGTAATCCAGGACCAAGCTTCAAGGCGAGATATTGTGTTCTGCAGTAATCTCTGCTGTGGTTGTTGAGCGGGGCGTAACATAATTAGCAAAATCATCAACAAATAACAAACATGAAACTGGTGGCTGCACACATTTAGTAACGTTGTTGATGGCTATGGAAAATAAAGTAGCACTTAAAATACTTTCTTGAGGCACTCCAATTTCCAAGACAACACTACTTGATAGAGTATCTCCAACCTGAACCCGGAATGTTCAGTCATGCAAGAAGCCCTGAACAAATGCAAGTATATTGCCCTTGATTGCCCATTTTTTAAGGGTGTTGAGAATACCGCGCTGCCAGGCTGTATCATATGCTTTTTTAATATAAAAAAAAAAACAGTGGTGAGGCGGCTGGCGAAGAAGGAAAGCATTTTGGATAGCTGATTCCAATGACACTAAATGGTCCACGGAAGACCACCCTTGTCAGAGACTGCACTGTTAAGGAGATAAAAGGTTATGGCTCTCCAAATACCACGTAAATCTGCGGTTCTCCATTCTCTCCATTACTTTGCATAACACGCTTGTCAAAGAAATGAGGCGGTAGCTTGAGGGGTTTGCTTTATCTTTATCTATCGGTTTAAGTACTGTTATAACAATGGCTTCTGATCAGACAGAAGGGAAAACTTGTGAGGAGAATAAGTTATTGTATACAGGGTTTGTATAATAAGTAACTGGACTGACCTCAGAAAATTTTTTATTGGCAAAATATGTACAATTTTTATTTAGAAATCTTCAAAGTAGTCCCCATTGCAGTCGATAACACGCTGATACCGGATTTTCCAATCCCCGAACGCTCCC
>JAAAKQ030484377.1:1914-15454 GCA_010016005.3 Zanna intricata
TATATATATATATATATATATAAGAATTTATTTCAAATTATTAACACGATAAACACATATTTATGTTTTTATAATAAATAAACACACAAATTGTAATAAAAATTAGTTACTTATAAGGAAGAAACTTTTTGTACAAAAATATAAGCAAATAAGTACAATTCTCTAAAACTACCTTGTGTACGTTCTATGTTCTACCCTCAGAAATTCTATATAATATTAGTATGTAATTTTTGATAAATCTAAAACAGGGATACTTAGGGTTCCAATAAAAATTTAACCGATTGTAAATATAATCTAGGAAAAAAAAATAAAAAATAAAAACTTGGTATTCTACTATTAGTATCGTTTAAAATTATCATCAGAAATGTAGTATTATATTTTAAAAATTCAACTTTAATTAAATACTTCCAACAAGTAATTAATTTTAATTGGTTTGTTAAAATGCTTGTCAGCAAAATAGAACAGTAATAAAGGTATTAAAATTTTATTATATTGTACAACCCTTTTCTAAAAATTTATCTCTCACGTTTTGTCATATTTATTTAAGAGAAATTAATAAGTTTTTAAGAGAAATTACAAAACAGATTAATAAAAATAATAATATCTCATATTAATCATACATATTTTGGTAAATCTCTGATTACATAAATGATTACATAAGTTAAAAATCCAAAATTTTTAAGTTGTTTCAGTTATTTCCAAATCAAGGAAACCACTTTTATTTAAAAAAGTTATAAAAGTAACTTCAGATAAAAGTAACTTGTTGAAATACAATTTTTAACGAAAAATCAGTGCAAATCAGTGGTTGTTTCTAGTCATTCAAAGTTGTAACCTTTAATAATCGACATAGGCTGGCCTTAATTATGTATTCTGATGCTAATAAATGAAAGAATATTTCATTTACTCTGTAGAAAGATAAAAAAAAAGAAAGGATAAGGAAAATTTAAACTAACCAGCTTATAATTTTCAAAATTTTGGTCAAACTGATATTTTTTAATTTTTTTATTGATGATTTAATCCATAACAGAGGGTTTAGGAGAAGCTTGATCTTGGCAATGTACAAATGTAAGTTTATAGCATATAAAAATGGCATGACTGACCAGGATTTGAACGAGGGACCCAGATGAAAGGTCGAGACGCTATCCTTCCACCATGGAGATTGGCAAATTTGTTTCCTAAATTTTAACGACCAATGTATGAAATAGGCAACAAAAGTTTAACCCATAAGTATGTTCAAAACAGCCAGAATGTTGAATGGAATACGAAATGAAGAATTATTAAGGCAAATACTAGTCATGTTTGAATTGTTCGTGCAACAGTTTGTCTAAAGGGAATTGGTGCTAAAGATTTTATTCTTAATGAATGTTAAATTCAATAATTAATGTAGTGGTAATTATACCGCGACATGCCTATATCATTTAGTTGGAATAACTGTTATAGTCTTTGTGTATTCAAGATCAAATTCACTAATCCAGATAAATGTTTAACTCACCACTTTACTGTTACATTATGGTTACCTTGAGAATTTACATTGATGTACAGCAGGTCTCAGGTAGCTAGAGCAATTAAATACACTCTCTGAGTATCTAGTGTCTAAGCGGGACTGCTTCCATGGATAGCTGCAGGCAACAAAACTTCCTGACTGATATCTCTTCCCAAAATCAGACACTCACTCATGCCTAGCCACTTCCTTTTCGCCCTTGCATAAAAATGAACTTTAGATTTTTAGGAAATAGAGGTGTAAAGCACTAATCTCTACCCTTTCTCAATCATATCATACCAGTTATCGCAGTTTGCAATTAAAAATGTATTGAAAGAAATGAGATTTTATTTATTTATTTGGGTGTTTTTTCTTTTTTTTTGTTTGAGAAGGATCATGCTAGAAGAAACAAACAATTTAAAAAAATAATACTTAAATAATTACAGAAAGCTTGTGCAGCTTATAATTAGAAACAAAAGGTTGTGTAACCAATTCCCGTTTTTTCCTACATCATTATTTTAATGTTTGCAGTATGAAAATTCTAGTCTACATTTTGTAAACCGATGGATTACATACAATGTTGTAAATCTATATTCGAAATTATGATTAATTAATTAAAATGGTTCTGCATGATTATAACAGATTCGCTTTTAAACGATTAAAATATATTTTCAGTAAAACTATTAATTCAAGATGGTAGGCAAACATGTTAACAAGAATAAGGATAGAAAATTAATTATCTTGATGCTTTTAGAAAATATTCTATATAATTAACAACATATTATAGAAAATAATACAATAATTTTCTAGAATTTAACAGAATACTGTTAATATTATCAATTTTTTTTCTTATACAGACTACAAATACACTACAGTCTATGCTTTGCCACAAGTTTCTTTATCGTCTAATAAATTTATATCTCCTAAAAGAAAGTCAGAAATAGAGAGCATATTTCACAATTATAGAATATGTATGTAGTGTCAGCCCAATGAGTATTTTAGTTGTACAATAATCAATTTGCCAGTAGTGAGAACCAACGTAATAGATTAAGAAGTCCTAGCTATTATAGAAATAGTCATATCTTCTATCTTCCATACTTCCTAAGAAAAAGAAATCGTTTTTTATTTGGCATGATAAAAATAGCTTAAATTTATGTTGAAGATGTTTGAATTGTAAAAAATATTTTAAAATAATTGATTCACACATGTACTGAACTTCTCCTTTCAAATTTTTTTTTCTAAAAAGTCGACATTTGAGAGGTAATGTAAAGAGTAAGAAGTATTTTGTGATTGCCTGTATATTCTTATAGTTTCCAAAATACCCACTATTTAACACCAAGGACTCATAACCAAAACTTTTACATTTTAGTTTTATAATAATGTTGTTGCAACAAATATACTGATCTTTTTCATTCAGCAACTAAAATGTGCTAAATCAGTAAGGAAGAAATATTGTTATTTTATTGCAACGAGTTAAATACTTTCTTATATTCTAGGGTATGTTACACAAAATTAACACTTGCTCACTCTACAAGAAAATTGCTCCCTCTATGAATCATGAGACCTTGTTGATGGTGAGGAGGCTTGCATTCTTAGTGATACAGAATAGCTGGACCGAAGGTGCAACCACATCGAACAGGTATCTATTGAGAGTCAAACTAAGGAATGATTCCTGAAAGAAGGGAGCAGCGCTTTCAGTAGTTGTTAAGGGGTAGGTCAGAGAATTTAAACGGCCGTAGCAACATCACTTAACCTTTTGAGTACTACGCAGCTGAAAGCAATTGCAATAACATTCTATGAGTCGAAGCCTGGAATGTTAGAAATCTAAAAAAGCTTGGTAGGTTAAAAAATTTAATGAGAAAAATGGAAAGGTTAAATGTAGATGTAAAAGGAATTAGCAAGGTTCGGTGGGAAGAGAAAAACAACTTTTGGTCATCGGATTTTAGAATAATTAACTCAGCAGCAAATAAAGGGCAGGTAGGAGTAGTTTCGTAATGAATAAGAAGGTAGGGAAGAGAGTAGAGTATTTCAACAGCTTAGTGATAAAATTTGTAATAAGGATAAAATGAAAACCTAAATCAAAAAAGTCCTAAATCAAAAATTAAAATTGTTAATGTCTATACGCTTACAAATGCCCATGATTTTGAGGTGGAGCGTGTATACAAAGAAATTGATGAAGCAATTAAACACAAAAAAGCGGATGAAAATTTAATAGTAGCTGGAGATTGGAATGCAAGCATTGGAAAAGACAAGGAAGGAAATATTGTGTTTGAATACAGGCTGGGCAAAAGGAATAAAAAAAGCAACTGACTTATTGAGTTTTGCACGAAGTATTACTTTGTAATTGCCAACACCCAGTTTAAAAATCATAATAGAAGAATATACACATGGAAAAGACCTGGTGATACTGCAAGGTATCAGATAGATTACATCATGGTTAAACAATATTTTGAAATCACCTACTCAATTGCAAAGCATATCCTGGAGCAGACATTGATTGAGACCATAATATAGAATTAATGAAATGTAGATTATGTATAGTAGTAATGAAAAGTAGTGGGGTTAAAGTCCTGAAGAAAAGGCGTCAGATTTATCATTGGAATTTATAGAAGTTTGAGAAAGAGAAGGTAAAAAAGAATTTTGAAGAGGACAAGGGTAAAGATGCACAAGGTCTGGGTAAAAACGATAAGGTAGAAAATATAGAAGAATGGTGAATGTTAAAAAGGAAATTTTAAGGAAAGCTTAAGAATTCTAATGATGAAGAAGGTAAATGGAACTATTGATAATTAAGAAATACCATAACCACAATGAACTTATTAGCGAAAGAATAGTGGATTAAAGAAAAGTGTTCAGAAGTGGAAAGAGAAATGATCATCGGTAAAATAGACGGAGCATACCGCAAAGTAAAAGAAAATTTTGTGGTACATAAATTAAAATCCAATAATGTGGTAAATAAAGATGGTATAGTGATTTATAGTACAAAAGAAAAGGTTGATAGGTGGGTGGAATATATTGAAGAATTATATGGAGGAAATTAATTAAAACTGGTGTTATAGAAGATGAAGCGGAAGTCGAAGAGTATGAAAAGACAGATATGATAATGATATCTGAATTTATTATAGCATTAAATGATCTGAATGGCAGAAAGGCTCCTAATATAGATGGGATACCAGCAGAATTACAGTGCAATGCAAGTAAGGAAGCGATAGATTATAGAAAGTAAAATTATAGGGACAAGAGAAGCAATTTTAGCATCCACATAATTAGTGGAAGGAAGATAAAAAAAAAATAAACCAACATACATGGCATTAATAGACTTAGAAAAGGCATTTCTTAATGTAGACTGGAATAAAATTTTCAGCATTTTAAAAAAATTTAGGGTTTAATTATAGAGATGAAAGAACAATTGCTAACATGTACAGGTACCAAACTGCTATAATAATAATTGAAGAACATAAGAAAGAAGAGCTGTAATAAAGAAGGGAATCAGACAAATATATCATCCTTATCCTCTTTACCTTTTAATCTTTACATAGAATTAGCAGTTAATGAAGTTAAAGAACAATTTAGATCAGGAGTAACAGTGCAAATTGAAAATATAAAGATATGATTTGTTGATGATATAGTAATTCTAACAGAGAGTAAAAAAGATTTAGGAAAAACTTTGAATGACATTGATGAAGTCCTACACAAGAACTACTGCATGAAAATAAACAAGAACAAAACAAAAGTAATCAAATGTAGTAGAAATGGACCGCTGAAGATAAACTAGGAAGAGAAAATATTACAGAAATAGAAGAATTTTGTTATTTGGGAAATAAAATTACTAAAGATGGACGAAGAAAAAGCGATATAAAATGGCAAATAGCGCAGGAAAATCGAGCTTTCAGTCAAAAATACAATTTGCTTACTTCAAAAATTAATTTTAATATCAGGAAAATATTTCTGAAAGTATATGTTTGGAGCGTAACTTAACTTTATATGGAAGTGAAACTTGGGCAATCAGAGTACCTGAGAAGAAAAGATTAGAAGCTTTTGAAATCAACTTTTTTAAAAGCTTTTACAGGAGAATGTTAAAAATCAGATGGGTGGATAAAGTGACAAATGAAGAGGTGTTGGGCAAATCGATGAAAAAAGAAGCATTTGGAAAAAATTAGTTAAAAGAAGAGACAGAATTATAGACCACATATTAAAGCATTCTGGAATAGTCACTTTGATATTGGAAGGGCAGGAAGATGGTAAAAATTCTGCTGGCAGGTAACATTTGGTATTTGTAAAACAAATTTTTAGGGATGTATGATGTTGGAGGTATAATGAAATGAAACTGTTACAAGACATGGCACTATCTTGGAGAGTTGCATCAAACCATTCAAAACTGAAGAAAAAAAAAATCAAAATTAATCAATAGAAGGAATTCTGAAGGTCTAGGTTTTGAATTATTTTCAGATTTAGTAGTTTTCATACTCTGCAAGATTTTCACTCATTTTTATTCTTAGCCTTTGAATTTAAGATGTAAATTAATGATCATCAATAAAAGATAATCGTATAATTAATATTCTTCATGGTTTTATCATTCAAATAAAAAAAAATTATAAAGAGAGAATATATTTATAAAGAGAGAATGCTCAACTGGAGCTAACTTCTCAAATTCCTTAAAATAAAATTTATAATTTTAAAAACCAGAATCTTTAATATCATCTGCTTTTTCGTAGTGAAAGTACATTTTTTACAGCCCGTTTAATCTTCTTTTTTTTGTGTGAATTAGAAGCTGGTGCACCTAGTTTTGATTTGTGGACTTTGCAAGGAAACTATATTATTAGTAAATTTTAATTAAGTGTAAATTTTTTAATTTTTAATTAGTGGGTTTGGCAGACTAACCTATACGGTAGTAAATTGTTAACATGAATCAGCTGCCAGCTAATCCGAGCGAATATCGGATGGCATTTCTTGGGCCTTGTAAGTAAAAAATGGGAACCGCCAGTGTGTTTAGACAGAGACCCAAGGAATCTCTTCAGAGAAGAGATTGAAGATCACGTTCACTGAGTCCACATTCTTATTAATGACCAACGTAGGTTGTCATCAATAAAGTACCGACATCAACATTTCTTATTAGTCTTGAAACTCATGACAACAAAAAGGAGAGGTACGAGTAAACTGAAATATGTCGCTAACTGTTGTGTGACTTTTGTTACGTCTAGAAAATCCTCAGTTCTAGTACAGTTTAAGTACTATCATTAGGTTGGTCATACTAAAAATAATATATGCAATCATACCATTACGTCAAGTGAGTGGAAGAGCACAGCATTGCGGACAATCCAAGAAAGGACAGAAGCATTCTAGTTACCTGTGCATTTTGGTCTTAGATAAAAGTTCACTAAAAAAATATCACCAATTCCCAGTATTCAGTAGAGAACAAATTCAAGCAATATCAATTGACCTTCGGGACTGGTTGAGCCAATCAGGTTTTCAGCATTGTCCCTCCTGGTTTGTTATCACAAAAGAATTATTCAAAGAGTTCTTTGAGATATTGGGCTTCTGTTTTGTAACAGGTGGAGCTACTGAAATGCAAAGCATGTTCTTTGGGGTTAGAGTCTTACAACTACTCGTGGGAGAAAATTAAAGAGCTGCGTTATCAAACTGTATTTCAATGTAATCTCTGGGTTGCAATCCACGTACTGGTCATCAGAAACAAGAAAGTTACTGGACTTACTTGATTTTTACATAACCTTGGATACGTCATCGTTTTCTGTTAGAGGCAAGTATGACTTGACACCTGACCACTCACCATCTACAAGACAGTGTTAAAGAAGAAGAAGTCTTTGAATCTTCACAATAATAGGACTGGTTGAGGCTCATATCATAACTGAGTCGAAGAAGGGTTTGTTGTAACTGTGCAGTTGAAGTGTTCAAGAGATTGAATTTGTTCACAGTATTTAACTTTAGTAAATCTTAGTAATGGCGTTAGACATCAGAAGAGAGGTATGAAAGAAGATAAGGTCGGACTATCTAAAGGAGATGATGGATCTGATTAGTACTAGAGACTGCTTAGAAGAGGGTGGTAACTTCTGAATAGTGAAAATAGTGGAGCATCTCCGATGTGTTCCATCTTCATTGGCTGTTTTGAAAGCTGTGAATTGGACATGAGGTGGGAGCGGCTCCAAAAAGGCCGATCTATTTTCTTCTCATCTGAACAAGGTCATTTTTGCGGAGAAACCAGCAATTATAAAAGTGGAAACTATAAGACCAGCTTGGGCAGTCTTATAGGATTCTGATGAAATTCATATAGTTGAAGTTAATACAACTCTTGCTCTTCTGGTACATTTTCAACCATAATTCTTGGTTATGAGGACATAAAATGAAATCCTTCATCAGCCTATCAGGTTCATGCCACCAAATGCTTTGAATAAGATTTTTGACAGGCATTCCACGAGATATAAAATCTACAGGATAGTCTTTGGTTGGAAAATGAGACCATCTTTCATTCTTTGTTATTTCTTGTATTTGTGCTACTTGGTTAGCAACAAGTGTCTTCCATTTTGTAACAGGAGACGATATCCTTGCCAGGCAAATTGTCGAATCAGTCCTTAAGAAGATTTCATCAAGCTTGAAAAAAATGCAACAGACTTTTCTAATAATTTTGCAAGTAATAACATTTTACACAACAAGTCTAGGTAAACTCACTGTTTTAACTGATGTAACTCTACATTTTGAACAAAGTAACTGAATTAAAACCTTCCCTGACTTATAACAGACATAAATATGCATACATAATATATAAACATGCACTGTATGTTTGTTGCGAGGCATCGCAGAACTTGTGTATCTGTATATTTTTGTGATTATTTATGATTTCTTGTCTTGGTATTACCATTTATTTCACAGATGGAAGTTGTTGCATTAAATTATTCCATTTAACTAAAAGTGACGGTGGAAATGTATCATCCTAACTTACTCCAGAAGGCTGTAATTGTTTTAAAAATATTTTATGAGATAATCAGAGGAGTAATAAGTCCTAAAGAATCAAAAATTGATGCTCCTATGGAAGTGACTTCTCTCTGAGTAAGTGGTTTTGAAGGGTTGACTTCATTACGAGCAATTTTAAATGTGTCTGTCTTTTAAAAGTGGATAATTAAACAAACCCTAGAGTCTTGTGTAATTGTAGAGGGGAATTATGTTCTATGAGGTCAGATGTTAAAAATTCAAGAATTTGCGTACAATTAGATGACCACTTTCATAGGTAGAACCCAGCATAATTGAGTATTGAAATTAGGTCAGCTTGGATTTTCAATGCTGTGCCAACATCACTTGCTCCTGAAACTAAGTCATCAAGATAAAAATCGCGATTCAGAGGTTCCGAGTATTATAGCGATTCAGAGTAAAATATGTTTCTGTAGGAATCACAAGTTCTTAGCTGATGGTGTTCTTCCTGATAATATCCAACCTAAGTTGGTTTCAAAAAGAACAGAATATTTTCCAGGTCTACTCATTTTATTATTCCTTAAAATGCTAAGATATATTTTAGTTCCTATCAGAATATCTACACATGCCAGTTTAAAGAAATTTGGATCTGCTAATTAAATATCTTGGGGTAAATTCCAATTGTCTGGCTGCTTATTGATTTCAACAACAGGGATAGGTTAACTAATTTTCCTCAAATTAAGCCTCTGAACACAGCTATCAGTTATACAATTTGACTGACTAGCCAAATCAAGAAGAACATGACACGTCTGAAAATTACCATATCCATCTTTAACTTTCACCAAAGCAGTTGACAAAAGTACATGTGATTGTACTTTAGATTTCTTGCACAACATGCCATAGAGCTTTCCTTAATTTCACTATCACTCTTTACAATATCACTTTTTTCATTCTTACTATAACAGTATATATTTACTATAACTATCACTGTTACTATAACTAGTAAC
The DNA here is from genome assembly GCA_010016005.3 of Zanna intricata. NCBI lineage: Eukaryota > Metazoa > Arthropoda > Insecta > Hemiptera > Fulgoridae > Zanna > Zanna intricata. The sequence continues at coordinate 11,320 of JAAAKQ030484377.1, forward strand.
AGAATTGTTAACAAGTGAATTCTCTTCATTGGCATTAGTAGCTATAGGAAATATACAGGAACTCCTGTATATTAAAGTATGATGTTAACGTTTGCATATTCTGCAGCCACTCAATATTTAAATTACTAAATTTAGGACATTTGTAAACTGAATGGTGTTCACTTCATAATTCAGATTTTGGATCCTGTTACTACAAACAAGCTAGACTTATGTACGACTCGTTTTGGATTTGCAATCATCATTTGATTTAATCTTAGTACTGTTATTACTTGGGTTACTAACTAATGATTCTAAGACTTGGCATTTTTTCTTTAAGAATTCAAAAAACTCTTCAAGTGATAGAAATTTGGGAGATGTATTTTTCATTTCTCACTCACGACTGGTCTTAAATTGTTCTAAAATTATCTCATGGTATGGTTTATCTAACTCTAAAGCCTTAGTGTATTTAGGTTACTAGTTGCTGTGTATGAAGTGAGGCAATTCGGTCCTTGATAATGCTTTAATATTTAGAATTCCTCTAACATCCGCTGACAAAATAAATTTTTTATTTTCATACGTATCTACTAGTGATTTCTAGGTGACAGGATAGTTGACTTCAGTAATTCTTAAATTCATAATTAACTGAGCTGGTTCTCATTTTAAGGTAGATACTAAATAATAAAATTTCTGAATAACAATTATATGGTCATTATTGTGTACCATTACTTTAAATATATCTGAATAGGATAACCAATTCTCATATTTCCCATCAAAGGTAGGTAAATTGATAGAAGGTAATTTTAATACAGGTTTATTTGATGTTCCAGACTTTACAGAATGCTCTGAAAGTATTTTGTCTGGATTGTCATTAGGTGATAAGTATTCATCATTTTTGGCCTTAATAACAAAATACTTGTCTTCCAATTCAAGCCTATCGTTAATTACTTCTATCATTAATTATCTGTCGTCTTGATTTCAAATTGATCTTGGATTTCATCATATCTTTTTAAAAGATCTGATAATGCTTGGTATCTAACCTTAATTTCATTAAGTGATGTGTTTGAATTAGTCGTATCTAAAGAAGATTTCATTCGAGTTAACTTCGGTGTATCGTCCGTAGTCTCGGTCTGTTCCGCTGGACATCGATAGCAGCCCTCCATACTGGTGCAGCAAATAGTAGCTGCAGTGATGGTCGACATGTTAAGCCTCCTCTTCGATGATTTCGGCGCCACCTGAGAAGCCATATGTCATAAGCTTCTCAGGCGCCTGAGAAACTTATTATAATCGCTTAATAATGTTAAGCGACTTCATGGTCTTCTCGACTCTGCTACAGCACTCCATGTATGTAAATTTGAGTTAACTGCGCCTTACAAACACCAAGTTGCCTTACTATACCTTGTAACTTCTCTGTTTTTAAACGCATTTTGGAATTTTTATAAAAAGGTTAATGAACTAAAATTTAGAGCAGTAATGGAAACACGATAACTTCTAAATTGAATTAGGACTAAAGTTAAGATAAACAACAAGGAATAATATGATTTACATAAAGGAATAAACATTCCTTTAATTTAACATTTGGTCCAGAGAACCAATGTTAACGGCTTAAGTTGCGAAATGAAACTCTCAATTTTGAAGTGTAAACTATTTATTAATACTAACACAGATGATATACTACTTTAATTGAAATTACAGAAAATTGAGAAAAATAATGCGCCGGTAGTAACAGAGGCCGTAAAAGGCGTGTTGTCTCTCTAAACTCATAGCGGACTGCGTCGGCTGGCGACTAGAGTTCACATATCAATCAAACTTCCCCCACTACACAACTAATTGGGAAAAACCCTTGATACTTGGTATGAGATTATACAAGATCATCAATTTGTCTTCAGTATGTTTACTATTGAATAGATTCATAGAGCTGTTACCATCATAACCAGATGTTTGTTCTTAAGCAGAGCCTACCTCAGCCATTTTACTAAATCCTGTGGAATTACCTTAATGGTGCTTTTCCCAGGTTAAGTTTAATCAGGAATTATCTGAGTTCTTCTAACAAAGTCGGGAGTCCCTCGGAGCACTGTTCTGGAATTTACTCTGTAATCAATTTTCCTGTTCTTCCTGCTTTGGTTAACGTCACTATCGCATCGTTTGCAGACAACAGATCAGTCCTAGGTAATAATGAAGATCCAAATCAAGCCTCTGCTAAACTACAATTGGAGTTAGACAAGATTAGCGCGTGGCTGACGAAATGGAAAATAAGGGTGAATCAGTACAAATCGAGCTATGTGACACTTACGATGAGAACGAGTGATTGTCCACGGGTCCACCTGGATGGCGTCTACATCCATCACACGGATTGGGTATAGTAACAAGGCTTGCACTTGAATTGTCGCCTAAAGTAAAAGGGTCTCGAGGTAGGAAAGAGAAAACAACATAACATAACATGAATTATACGGAAGTAAACTGGTTTCTGGGCAGCAACTCACAGTTATCTAACAAACTGATGATCTACAAAGTTGTCCTTAAATCTATCAGGATGTATCGGATCCAGCTTTGTAGGGGCATTTGTTTGTGACATGTAACAAAAATATTAAGATAATATAAAGATTTCAAAATAAATTGGTGAGGACAATAACATAGGCACCGTCGTTTGTTAGAGCTAGGAAAATTCATGACTATCAATGATTATTTTCTGCTTACAACATACAACAATTTAGTGGAACAAACTAAGATTAGACAAACTTTTAAATTATTTAGATAGTAAATATAGTAGTAATATGTTGATTGTCTAAATCAACAGTGATGACATCAGGCGACTAAAACGTTTCCATGAGATGTGTTCAGAGGAGTGTCCGGTACAAGGAACCTAGGAGTGTGATTGCAGGTTGAGTCTGTCACTGTTTAGTGAACATCACTTTGGTTATTTACAAATTACAGATGTTTCTATTATCAACAAAAATTTGTTTTATTTATTGGACTGTTTTCATACATTAGTACTAATGACATTGTTTTTATTTTTATTCTTTTTTCCTGTTTGATTTCTAGTGTAATGTTAAGTACTGAACTTTACTCATACCACTAGTGCAATTGTTTTTCTATACACGAGTTTTGAACTTTGTATGCTTTAATGAGGGCTGTTGTCGGGTACCTCTTTTCACCTGATTATCATTATTCACCTTTATCTTTGGATTCCTGTGAGGTACCGATTATAAATATTAACAAACGGATATAAGAAAAAAAAATTATCTTCTAATTATTTATGATGTACTGACATGAATATTATTAATGGAGCATTATAATGTACTGGCCTTAACTACTGGCTCTAGTACATTATAATGGACTGGAGGTCTTTTTTCTTAAGTTTTGCATTATTAAATTATTTAGGTTTATGGTCATATATGTTTCTAATATTGTTTAATCCTATGTTAATATTATTCTTTTTATATTGTATTTTATCACATTACGAGATATTATTATTTCTGGTTCATTCTTGGCTAAACTTTATCAATGCTTGCTATAATTGATTTACTTTTAATGTCTAGAATATTAAGTTGTTTCAAAGAAAAATAATTTATAACTACATTATTGTCATGAAATTTATTTATGGTTTCTAATCTACAAAACCGATTGTAAATATAATTTGAGATATGAAAAAAATTCTCTTTTAACAATTTTTCAGCGTTTTTCTTTCAAAGCTTAAACATATTTCATCATATCTTATTGTTTATTTATGTAGGCCATCCGACGAAGAAGTCATTTTTCCTACTTTTCATTTATTTTTTCAGGTATACGTTTCATACAAGTAAAAAAATCGACCGGTTGTAAAAGTAATAAAACTTTGTACCTTTCATGTGCTACTACCTTTAGTCATAGATGCTAGCAGTATATATACTGCTACCATCTAACTAATAATAATATAACATAATATCTTTTGTTATAATTAGTTGTAAATAAAACAAATTGGTTTACCAATATTGTAGTTAGAATTATAATATAATTTATATATAGAATAAATCAGATCAAAGTAATGTGATAATACAATTAAATATATTATTCTCAATAAACGACTCTGCAGTCTCCTTAAAAAATATGTATGTATTCTGTGGCCGAGAAAGTAACTTTACAATATCTTTTATATGTACGAGTATATATATATATATAT
>JAAAKQ030484388.1:2431-22048 GCA_010016005.3 Zanna intricata
TTTTACTTTTTTTTATTTTTTCACTGCAGAAGGTGGGAAGGGGTCAAGAGACTTCAGGGTTTGTGATGGTTGACCCCGGACAATATCATAGAGTACATGCTCTGGGTAAAGAAGCAGTGGGCGGAGGTAGCAGCACTGGCAGCTAGAATCTTGGGAACTAAGGGAAGGGAGGCAGCCGCAAGGGGCGCAGAGTAGTGACGTACAGCCACAAGGACTGCGGATGTACTCTAGGCGTGATATTTATTAAACATGTTAGGTTAACATTATTTTCACGCTTCTGTAATTTGTCATGGCGAAATTCAAGTAACTTAGATGTAAGGAATTGTGGAGACACAACCTGGTGATATTCTTCATCTCCATCACAGGTATGGTTTGGTTTCCAGACCAGTGATGAAGATGACATTTTGAAGCAAAAGAGGCTCTTTTGCTTCTGATACAAAACGTGATAAATGCATAGTGAGTTGTTCCTTAATGACTATGAAAGGAATACATTGGCCAGTCTGCCCACAGGAGGTGTGTACAGAGATGGACTACTCAAATCATCTCGGTGTTCTGCAAAAATGCTGGTTTGGAAGAGACGACATATCATGTGCATTCATCCCAAATGAGAACTTTGATCTAGATGTAAACTATTTAAGATAAGTAACTCAATGACCTCCTTCATAACTACTTTTTGTCTTGTAATAAACTTGTCAAGGATAATTAATGTGTTATATTTCATAAGTGTGTAACCTGGAGATGTAACTCACATTCATGCCGAGTATGGGTTAAAGTTGAAATTTAACCCTAGTTAAATTTCAACTTTAATAACATTACTAGCTCAACTGTTATAACTTGAATTTTATTAATAAATTTCTGGTGTCATGTGGTTTTATGTATCATATGTATTTATTTATGACTATTGTACTACTAAGGAGTTCGTAATCTGGTGGTATCTACAAGCCTGGAAGAAGGATGAATGGCCAAAAAAGAATGGGGTAGCCCCTGGACAAAGTGCTGAGTAGCACTAGTGGGCTGCTTGGGAATAAAGGGAGTGTTACTAGGAACACTGTGAGAAGTTACGGTGGAAAGGTATTAAAGAAAATGGGAAGAAGGCATCAAAAAATGTGGTGGATGCCGGGATGAAAGGAAATGTGTAGGTCCAGGAAGGCAGCCCAATTGCCAAGGATGCCTGCGACTGGGAAAAATGCAAGAGTGTCCTGGATCAGGGTATTTCTGAAGATGCACGAGAGCTTCTCGAGGTGTAGGAGGGTCGCGCACCGGAACGAGAGCTGGGTGTATGCGAAATGCATACTTGGTTCTTGGTAGAGAAAGGTGTAGGACCAGGAAGAGCAGCTCTCTGGAGGAGAGGCTCTTCAGCACCCCAGAAGTGGGGGGTCAGAGGGCCTCGTTGAGATCGGGGAGACTCAAATGGGGGGTTCAGTTCTAGGCCTAAGCCGGAGGGGGGGTTAGTAGGTTTAATTTGCCACCATGGCACTTCGCAGCGGCTGATGATATGCCTAACAGCAGTCCCAACTGCTGTGTGGGGTACTTAATGGAAATAAAAGTATAACTTGTATATATGCCACTGGACAAAATTGGGCCATTTAAAGGTGGTAAAAATCTGTTCTTCAATTTCGTAAGCGAAGGTAAACTTCCTAAGCGAAAAATTCCTGAGTTGTGGGCATTTGCACTACCTATAATTTAAGCCTTTAAATTATAGTTAAACTTAATTGATTGATTACTGTAAAATAGCCAAAAAACCATTAAAAATGACTGTTTTTTGCAAAGCCAACAGTTATTGCAAAAATAATTATTTTACTATTTTTATTGTTTTGTTTTAAAAGTTAGCTCTTGAATTACGAATCTGATGAGTGGTTACACAAGAAAACTGGTTTATTCGTCGTGAGATATTGTAATTTGTTTATAGAGATTTTTAGCCAATGTATTATTTTGGCTTTTAAAACTTTTCATGTCCATTTCAAGTGCAATCTATTCTTCAAGAATTGTACTTTCAAATAGTGAAAAGTTTTTGATAAAAAATTATATGAAACTTGTTTAAACTTCTTTCAAAAACTAAGCGAAAAATAGAGCGTGCTTGTGCGGCAGTCGAAGGGACAGCAGTTCACAGCAGCTGCATCTGAATTAAGCTGAATCATAACTTCAAATCAATCAGCAAAGATTAAAATTTACTTGCTTGTGTTCAAACTGTCACGGTAAAACTTGTGAGAATGCAGCAACCATCAAACAAGATTACAATGAAAATACTGACAACAATGCAGAGTAACTAATAAACAAAATTCAATTTTTAAGGACTTAAATTATAGGTACTGCAAATGCCTACAACTTTTATTCAGAACTTTTTGCCTAGGAAGTTTACCTTGGTTTATAAAATCGAGAAACTGATTTTCACCTCCTCTGAAAGGCCTTCATTTTGTCCAGTTAACAAAAATTTTGTTCAGTCACATACATACACGTTATACTTACCCTAATCTACAACTCCATATACTCTCCTTAACTCTTCTAATATTTTAGCAAAAAATCCTTATTGACTGGACTATAACACTATTGAGAATTCAATGGTAAAAATACATCTAATTATTTACACTAACAAATAAGCATTTTATTATTTAAATTTTGTTTGTTTATTATAGAATAAACATTATTCATTTGTCATTATAACAATATAACAACATAACAGCAACTTAATCCACAATTAAATCTCTTTTGTTTACAGAACAGTTTGTATTTTGAATTGAATTTGTTCATTATTTGTTTTTTTTTTATTTCTGTGAATAATAAAAATACATATGTAAACTATCTAAGTGATTATGTAATGTAATAACTTTTTTCAATAATAAAAATTTCAGCAAATCTGTGCTAATCTGGACCAATTTAAAGATTTCAGGTCCATAAATTCCTGAATAAAAAAAAAAATTAACTGTAAATGCTATAATAAACGCAGTAGTAATAAATGTTTGTAGGTGGTAAGCCATTCAGGTGGCAATAAATGGACGACTAGTGTTAACAAGTCAAATCTCATACGATTATACGAGGTTTGGTAAAAAAAAATGCACAGAGTTTTAGTTTTTCTCAAAAAATCTATTTATTCACCAATATCAATTTTTTCACCTTCAAAGTACTCTCTTTCAGATATACTGCATTTGTGCATTTTTTCCAATCTTCAAAGCATCTCTAGAATGTGATTCCAGATTTCAGTATGATGTTTAGCTCCTTTCAGTGATGCTGTCTTTATTTCTTCAATGTTAGCAAAATGTCGTCCTTTCTTGGTCCTTTTCAGCTTAGATAATAGGAAAAAATACAGAGGACTATGTTCAGCGAATACAGAAGCTAAGACATCATAAGAGTGTTGTTTTTACCCAAAACTTCACAAACAAGTAGTGAACTATGAGCAGATGCACTATCATGGTGCAACTGCCATAAATTGTTTCACCAAAAATCTGGGCATTTTCTTTGGATTGCTTCTTACAAATGGTGTAGAATTTCCAGGTAGTATTCCTTATTTATTGAGTGTATGACCTGGTGGCAGGAACTCACGCTATACTAAGCCATTAAAATCAATGTAATAATCTGAACCTTCACAAAATTTTTTCAAACTTGGCTCTTCAGGAAGCTTCCACTGGGACGATTGGGTCTTAGTTTCAACATTATCCCAAAACACCATTGTTTCATTACAAATTATATCCTATTTGAGCAGTTCTAGATCATTGTTCACTTCATTCAGCAATTCCTGAGCAATGTTCATTCAGCACTGCTTTTAGTTGAAATTCAACAATTTTGGAATAAATTTTGCTACCACATGTTTCATGCCCAAAACATCTGAAAAAATTGCTTTGTATGAACCAATGATAAGCCAACATCAGCAACCTCTCTGATACTGATTCGGTGATTATCTATAATCATTTTCTTCATTTTTTTTACTTTATCATCGATTGAAAGATGTGCTGGATGTCCAGGATGCTTGTCATCTTAACAATTTCATGACCCTCTTGGAAACATTCATACTACTTGTAAATGCTTGTTTTATTCATAAAAGATGACCAAATGCAACATTAATAATGCGGTGCTGCACTTTTTAATTCCATTCTTAAAGCAAAATGTAATGTAAATTCTTTGTTTCATTTTTCACAATTTAAAAATCGCCAACCATTCAAAACATGTGTAACCTTTTCAACAGCCAACAATAAACTAAGCATTCAATATGGTTAACAATGTAAATATACATTAGGGATAAGTCTACCAACAAAACAAAAAAAATTGTGACAATTGTTGGACTTATTTAATTGTTGACTGGAAAAAAAAAGATACCATTGAAAACTTTTGTGTGAAAATGATCGCTAAAGATATGAATGAGTAGTGTGGGAGTAGAGGTAGTCAAAAGAAATCCAAACACAAGCATGTGGGTGAGGCTTTCTGTGTGTGATTTTATCAGAAAAATGACCAAGGGGGATTCCAATCTCTGAGCCAATTCTAAGGCAAAAGCTCTAATTCTCAATAAAAAATTAGGAGGTGAATTGTCATTTACCGCTAGTGATGGTTGGTTAGCAAGGTGGAAAGAATGACATGTTATATGCCTATTAAAAATTTGTGATGAAAGAAAGTCTTTCTAGGGATAGTATAGCTAGTGAGGAGTCTAAAAAGAATTTATTAAGTTGACTGCTGAAGAAAATTTAACTGCTGATTAAATATTTATGCAGACGAACTGGTTTAATTTTTTATTGTTACCAATAAAAACAATGGCCTCAAAACTTGAATCTTCAGCAGAAGGCCACACATATAGAAAAGAAAGAGTGAGTGACACTTTACTCTGCTATCGTTATAATTTCTTATATAGGGAAGACTGCTAGACCATGCACACTAAAAATATTAACATTAAAGTTCTTCTATTAAAATAAATTAACATTTATTACTAGCTGCATTTATTTATAGCATTTATATTTAATTTTTTCTTATGAGGCATTTATGGATCTTAAATCTTTAATACCGAAATGTTTTTAAACAAGTCTGGATTAGTACAAGTTTACTGTAAATTTTTATTATTGGAAAAAGATTATTACATTACACAATATAATAAATACATGTACCAAAAATCAGCTATAGAATCAGTTATAGAAGCTTTTACGTGGTGATATAGAAAGAAATTAACTTCACTGTCTGATCAACAAGAGGCTGCCAAAGAACATATAAATCTTAGAGATTCTTAAAAGAATCAATGTAAGAAAAGATATTTATTTTGTGCCACAGCTTGGGATGAATTAATGATGACCCCAATCAAAAGCTGATATGATGGCTAGATGTTTCAATGGAGGAATCATCCACTGTATCAAATTTCATTGATGTGAAGTGACACTCAAGATAACTTCATTCAGTTATTTAAAAAACTGGGCTGTTCAGCAGTAAATAATGAACAAATCATTCCACAGGTAACATATGATAACATGGACATGAGATCTTGAGTAAAGATGACATTGTGGAGGCTTTTTTCACATTATCCTTTTTGCAGGTTAGTCAAAATGATAGCTTGAATGATGAAGGTATAAAAGATGTAAATACTCCAAAACATTCTGAAGTCATGGAAATGTTGGAGCAGTTAGTTATCTACTTTGAGAGACATGAAGGTAAGTCATCTAGCTAACTTTTAATGTTCAAGTGTTTGTGAAATTGTGCTGCCCGAAAGCACTTATCAAAACTGAAACAGAAAACGTTTGGGATTTTTTACATTGAAACTTTTTTAAGGATAAACTGATTAAAGTATGTACTGCAGTTTTGAACATGTCAATAAAACTTTTTAAGTTCTTTGATTTTTAGGGTTCTTTGTGATTTGTTATTCAACTATTGTTCTGTAACTATATAAATATCTGTAAATCTAAAATTTAAAATTACATACGTAGAAATAAGTTTTTGTTTGACAACAGTAATTTTAACATAGGTACATTTAATAATTCCTATAATTTTAACACTACATTAACACCTTTAAATTTCTTGAAATATTGCCCTATGTTTTTGTTATTGCTGTTATTCTACACTATACTGTACTAAGAAAGATTTAGTCAGTTCAAATATTGCAACTGTAAACAATGAATTGTTTACAGTTGTTTTTGAAGCAATTATAAACATTTGATCAAAATTTCATTTTTTCCTTTACTACTGTAAAATTCTTCAAGAATGAGAATCCTTTGTCAAGCATCAGCTGCAACTGTTTATTCCAAAAAGTAAGTTAATGGAATGCTAAATAAAGTTTGAAATTGACATCTTTCTTGAATGCACTTTGCACCACAAAAGAACTTATTTTTACAATAAAAGAAAAAAAGAGTTTCTGCCATCAGAAACCTCCTCTCTTAAACCTGGCAGCTTTAAAAATAGGTATCATTCATTGTAGTAAGAAATACCAATAAGACACTGATTTCTGATAAAGAATATGTAAATCAGAATACAACTACTTACTGAAAGGCCAGATATTGGAGCTTGGGGAATATACTACTTGCAAATCACAAGCATAAAAAGAAAAGTGGAATATAGTTTTATTTAGATGAAACATATTTAGATAAAACAGGGTGCATTCAGTGGCAAATTGCTAGCAGTCAGAGAACAGAGGTCACCACAAAATTGAAAAAGATGATACATTTATTATTGTCCAGGCAGAAAAAGATTTGTTTATTTTTAAAACCAGCTAAAAAAAAAAAAAAAAAAAAAAAAATATATTGTAATTTAATAATGTATTTTTTTAATAATTTTTGCGAGTGACAGAACAATATTCAACTCAACTGTTTTCTCTAACTATATTAATAATGGAAACACCATTCCTTAAAAAAGAGGAAAAAACAGTTTTTGTAAGCTTCAAAAGTGTTTTAATCAAAGATGCCAACTTATGAGAGCTAATAAACAAAAGCAGGTTTTTGATAGTAATAATTTTTTATGTAAAGAAAGTTTGTTACAGATGAAATTTTATAATAATTATATTTCTTTATGGCCAGTTCTTGTCAAACTGTTATTAACCTGATTAAACCGGAATGTAATATACATGTGGAACCTTAAAAAAAATTTTTTTTTTTTCAATTCTTTCACTATTAATTCTGTTGGCTGGTCAGGTTCACTTCACTCGCCTGATCATCTAACCAGGTGGCTCTGCCCCCTGGAGGAGGGGGGGAAAGAGAGGGGGGGAGAGAGGGGGAGGGGAGAGAGAGGACCAACAGTGCTGCCCGGTGCAGTGCTCTCTGCGCCAAAAGGGGCTAAAATAAAATTTGAGTACATATGACAAACAAACAAACCCATGCACCATCCTTTTTTATGAGAAAGATACAAATATAACATTTTGTACTACTGTTTACTTCAAGATCATATACAGAAAAATACTGGACCATATTTAAACAAATGGTCATGTTTCAAAATGTCAATGTTTTAATGTTTTGTAAATAATGTTATCTAAAAAAAAAAAAAACCAGCAGGCTTTCAACATGACAGTGTTATCAATATCATTAAATATATCAAAAAAGGTAAAAATCTCAGATTAGATCTCTAAAATATGACTTTTAAATGTCTGTCAGATCTGATTACTTCAGTTGTATATTTTTCATACAATAAGAAATGTATTGACCAGAACTCTCTTCAAGTAACAGATTCAAAAATCTACACAAGTGAAACATCCTAAGTGCCAAGAGATGTCTTCTTTTATAGTGAAATATTAATAATATTGCTATAAAACGAACAAAAAGTCAGCACACCTTTATACAAAAAAAAAAAAATCTTTAAGGTTTATGCTGCACACATTTTGAAAAGTATAATGTTGGAAAGTTGAAGAAATGCTGTTATCATATAAAAGAGATCAAGGAACATATTAAGTTGAGAGTGAATGAAATAAATAAGATCAATTATCAGTTTGTGGTTTTCAATTATTAAGAATCCAAATTTGGGATTAGGCAATGATGGCAACAGTTCTAATGGACAACACAATAATTAATCTATTAATGATCACTGCAAACCATATGAGAGAGGAGATCATAATGTTATGAAAGAAGCATAAAGTATAACAATTTTGTTAAGTTCTGACATCAATAATGAAATACTTTTAATAATAGATGCACACTATGATCACTATATGGGTCATAACTCTCTTTCTAGTTTATATGGAATCTGACAATTTACTATTCAATCACAAGTCCTTATATAATACATTAAATTCTTTCTAATCATGTACAGATACACTTGGTTAGTAGTTACAGAATTATCTGACAAATCAGTATATAGATTCCTGGAAAATGGTTCTATGTAATAAAAAAAAAATTATTTTCTATTTATAATATTTTCCCAAACTTTTTTTAATAAATTGTATTGGAAAATAAAAATACAGAGACAGATGTTATCTAAAATAACTGAGTAAGCAAATACTTCAGACAATTTTCTGTGCAACAGAATCGGTAAAACATAATTTTCTAGCATATATTAATTACTTTGTGACACTACTTTCTAATTTACCTTTATTTCCATATTTTTTTATTATATTATATTATGACATAAAATTATTTATTTTTACAAAATAAGATGCAACAATTAAAAGAAAATAATAGTTTATTTCAGTGAATGGATAGTTCATAACTGAATCACTAAATATCTTCAAGAAAATCTGTACTGTATAAATAACTGCATTCAGTTACTAGAAATTCTGCTAAGGTAGATGCTCTAATATATTGGTGTACAGAAAATTTAAGTCTGTAAAATTGCTCCTGATACAATAGCAATATACAAAATAGTACTATTAATTATATAATGTAATTCTATAGAAATATAGTAAAACACCAATAGTTCAAACCATAAAAAATAAAGTTGGTCAGTTCACGTTATGTATTGTTTAGTTATAACATATTTCTCAATTTAGTAACAAATATGAACCGCTTAAGATTTCCTTTACAAAATGAATGTAAAATGTGAAATTATTATTGTTTGAACAAGATGTTAATTCCTTAGTATAAAAAACTTGCAAAATATGAATAAAAATTATACCTATAACAAATGATAAAAAAAAAAGCTGAAGGTGATGAGGTACAAATATTACATGACACAAATAATTTTCCTCATTCAATTTTTTCTGGTTTGAAGATACAAAAAAATGGATAAAAACCAAATGATCTGACTATTACACAAGAATGAATTAGTAAAACCTACAAAATATTTTGTATAAATGATATATTTTCATTTACTAACAATCTTTATATGATGTATTATCCAAGTGCTTTCAGAGTCATTACTCCATCTTCAGGGATTATTTAAAACTATGAATTTGTATCCGTGTATGTAGTGTTATATGTATGATTATAATTAAAATTAAAATGGTTCTTTTCATAACAGTCGGTTGTCATTAATTAAAATATATTATACGTTAAGTAAAATAAAATATCATATCAGTAGGATGTTTATGACTATTATGAGATAAGAAGTGAAGTGTTACCAACCTATTAACTACTGTATAATTTGTTTTAATAGAATATCATTCTATGTTTATTTTATTAGAATTGATATTCTATTAAAAAAAAAATTATACAGTAATTAATAGGTTGGTAATATTTCATTTCATATCTCATAAGTCTTAAACATCCTACAGACATGACGATTTATTTTACTTAACATATAACTTATTTTAATTAACAACGATTGACTGTTGTGAAAATAACAATTTTAATTTGAATTATAATCAAACATATAACACTATATGCATGGATACAAACTCACAGTTTTAAATAATCCCTGAAGATGGGGTAATGACTCAGAAAGTGCTTGGTAATACATTGTAAAAAAATTGTTGGTAACTGGAAATATATTGTTTATACAAATTATATCAATAGCAATGATGCCAATGTTAAGAAAATTAAATCTAAACCACAAAATATACTTATGCTAATGGGAGTAATGCCAACAAAGATGACAATGAAGAAGATTAAATCAGTACTCCATCATATTTATGCTGAAACTTTTACAGCCAGGAACAAGCATAAATGCAAATGCTTTGCTAATATAATTGAGAGCTCTTATACAACAAACATTAAAAATCATATAACCAAAATGTTTAATCTGTCAAAAATAATTTTTTGATATTCTTTTAAAAAACATGCTTTTTAAAAATTATTCTTTTTTTAAACTATCAAATTTGCGAATTAACAAAATTTTTAATTTACAAATTATCAAGTTAATGTGCTCAAGTTGCAAGTTTTTTTCTAGCCTACAATAAAATATATTAAACAACTCAAACTTCTTGTAGTTACCGATTACCAAAATTTGTGAGTACATTAATTTTAATTTTATATGTTATTTCAATAATTAAGTAAAAAAAAATTGAAGATTTGAGTTGACCTTGGTCCTAATTAGTTTGAATTATTAATGTTTTACTTTAATATCTTTATAATTATTGGATTGAAAAAAGAATAAAAAGAGTTTTTGACCCAATTATATGTCTTCATAAAAAAAAATTTTATAACCAAACATTTTTATCATAATCATTAACTGTATTACTGCAATACTATTTCCCACTACTTCTCTAAATTACACTTCTAGTCAATTTAGAGAACAAAAAGAACATTTATTTGGATTATCAAACCACAATGATAGATTAACCTTATTTTTTGCAGTTGCCTATGAAACTGACTGAAACAAATTACAATGTGGGATAGTTTTAGCATATGAATACATACTATGTTAAAAAATGCATAAGGGATTTAGGTCCTTTGGCTCATTAATGACCAATCCCAAAGCAGTACATTTTACTCAACTCTAATGAATAAAGTTCACTGGCACAATATGTACATTCAAGTCCAACTAAAAGCAGTTACACTCTGACTTAAAACATTTTTATCATGTTTTCACTACATATATTAAGTAAAAAATACATATTAATATATTAAAAATGTTTGTAAATAATCACTGTTGTATATTTCTGTTACAGAACTACAAATCATTAAATTGATTAGTAAAATAGGAAAACACAATAAAACAATCAATAATATACCACATGTATCAAATACAACAACCAACTTATACACCATGATTCACAGTATTGGTGTTATTACAGATGACGTATTACAAGTGACTGTTGTAAAGTTTATCCTAATATAAATTCCAATATTAAGAAACTGTAGATATATCTACAATAATTTTATCTTTTTCAAAAAAAGATACTTAATGATAAGTAATTTTATAAATAAAAATCAATAAACACTGTCTAATTACGATTATTACTTATTATTAGCACCAGAAGAAGATTCTTTATGTTTACAATTCATATTTAAACTATCTGATTCAACAACTGTTGAAACTGATTTTCTACGTGTTATATCACAAACTGGTCTGTGTTCTCGTCGCCACTTAGTAATAGCCTTCCAGACTCTAAGTTCTACACCACCTCTGAAAAAGTTTTCAAGAAAATGAATAAATGTAAAACTATTAATAACAACAAACTAAAACTATAACATTAACAAATTATATAAAAATTAACTAAGATTTTAATTAAAACAATAAGATTTATACTCAAATCATTTTTTTAATTGCATCTGATTTCAAATTAACATAGGAAACTAAACCAAATAACCTGACTAACTCCTGACATTTCAGATATTTTGTTTGGGAATTCTCTTTTTCTTTCTTTTTGAGCAGTCTGTAATTATCAGGTACTGCATGTATCTAAAATCAAAGGTTTTTTTTTTTTTTAACAAATAGATAGGAATTTCCTACTACTGCCTTTGAATACTCTATGGACACAATTAATTGTTTTTGTCTTCAGTCATTTGACTGGTTTGATGTAGCTCTCAAAGATTCCCTATTTAATGCTAGTTGTTTCATTTTGGTATACCTCAACATCCTACATCCCTAACAATTAGTTTTGCATATTCAAAATGTTGCCTGCCTGCACAATTTTTCCCAACTACGTCCCTTCAATATCAAAATGACTATTCCAGGATGCCTTAATATGTGGCCTAGAAGTCTGTCTCTTTTTTTAACTATATTTTACAAATGCTTCTTTCTTCATCGATTTGCCACAACACCTCTTCATTTGTCACTTTATCGACCCATCTCATTTTTAGCTTTCTACAGTCCAAAAGCTTCTAATCTTTTTTTCTCAGGCACTTCGATCATCCAAGTTTCACTTCTATATAGCTACGCTCTGAATATATACTTTCAAAAATGTTTTTCTGTCATTTAAATTCATTTTTAATGTAAATTATTTCTGACTGAAAAATCATTTCCCTTGTTCTAGTCTGCATTTTATATAGCTCCTGGTTCATCCATCTTCAGAAATTCTACTTCCTAAATAACAGAAATCTTCTACCTCCATAATCTTCTACCAAAAAGCAGTCCAAAAGCTTCTAATCTTTTTTTCTCAGGCACTTCGATCATCCAAGTTTCACTTCTATATAGCTACGCTCTGAATATATACTTTCAAAAATGTTTTTCTGTCATTTAAATTCATTTTTAATGTAAATTATTTCTGACTGAAAAATCATTTCCCTTGTTCTAGTCTGCATTTTATATAGCTCCTGGTTCATCCATCTTCAGAAATTCTACTTCCTAAATAACAGAAATCTTCTACCTCCATAATCTTTCCTCTTCCTATTTTTATAGTCAGTGGTCCATTCATATTATTTCTACTACATTTTATTATTTTCATTTTGTTCTTGTTTATTTTCATGAGGCAGTTCTTGTAAAGGACTTTATCCACGCCATTCATTGTTTCTTCTAAATCTTTTTTACTCTCGGCTAGAATTACTAGTAATCAGCAAATCATAGCAATTTTATCTTTTCACCTTGCATTGTTACTCTGGATCTAAATTGTTCTTTAACATCATTAACAACTAGTTCTATATAAAGATTAAAAAATAACATACTTGTCGGACTCCTATTTTTATTACTGCTTCTTTCTCTTTAATTATTACTATTGCAATTTGGTTCTGTAAATGTTAGCAACTGATCTTCTATCTCTATACTAGAACCCTAAACCTTTTAAAATTCTGTACATTTTATTCCAGTCTATGTTATCAAATACCTTTTCTCAGTTTATGAATGCCATGTTTGTTTGTTTTTCTTTAATCTTCCTTCTACTATTAATCTGAGTGCTAAAATGCTTCCCTTGTCCCTATACTTTCCTGCAACCAAATTGATCCTAACACTTATTCTGCTCTCCTCTCAATTCTTATGTACAGAATTCTAGTTAAGATTTTTGATGCACGACTAGTTAAGCTAATTGTTGTGTATTCTTCACATTTTTCTGCTTCTGCTTCCTTTGGTATCATGAATATAATGCTCTTTTTGAAGTTGTACGGAACTTCCCCTTTTTCATAAATATTACAAGGTAGTTCCGGAGGCTAAACAGAAAAAAAAAAGAGAGCAGTTTGTGTAATCTATCTATCACTTCCTAACCAGTACTGTGCAGTAATTCTATAGGTATACTGTCTATCCAAGGAGCCTTTCTGCCATTCAAATCCTTCAATGCTCTATTAAATTCAGATCTCAGAATTGTATCTCCCTTTTCACCCTCTCTGACTACCTCTATAGCACCAGTTTCTAATTCATTTCCTTTATGTAACTCTTAAACATATTCCATTCACCTATCAACCTTTCCTTTCATATAAATTGGTGTACCATCTTTATTTAACACATTATTAGATTTTAATTTACGTATCACAAAATTCTCCTTAACTTTCCTGTATGCTCTGTCTATTTTACCAAATATCACTTCTCTTTCCATTTCTGAACACTTTTCTTTAATCTACTCTTCTTTTGCCAATTTGAACTTCCTGTTTATAGTATTTCTTAAATGTTGAAAGTTCCGTTTACCTTCTTCATCACTAGCATTATTATACTTTCTACATTCATCCAATGTTGCAGCAGCTGTAATATTTCCTCTGATTTCCAAGGTTTCCTACCAGTTATCTTTGTTCAACCTAAGTTTGCTTTTGTTGATTTAAGAATTCCCTTTTTGACATTCTCCAATTCTTCTTCTATATTTCTACCTTACAGTTTTTTCACAGACCTCTTGAGATGTCCTTCTCAAAAATCTTCTTTACCTCTTCCTCAAGCTTCCTTAAATTCCACTGATTCATCTGACACCTTTTCTTTAAGTTTCTAAACCCCAATCTACATTTCATTATCACTAAATTAATTGAGTAAAAGTTCATTCAGTTTATAATTAATTGGACGCTATCAATGTCTGCTTCTGGATATGCTTTGGAGTGAGGAGTTAATTTCTAAATCTTTGTTTAACCATGATGTAATCTATCTGATACTTTGCAGTATCACCAAGCTTTTTCTATGTGTACATTCTTCTATTATGATCTTTAAACCGGTGTTGGCAATTACTAAATTATACTTTGTGCAAAACTCAATAAGTCAGTCCACTCTTTCATTCCTTTTGCCAGCCTATATTCAACTACAATATTTCCTTTCCTGCCTTTCCGATGTCCTTTTCCAATCTCAAATTATTATTAAATTTTCATTCCCTTTTATTTGTTTAACTGCTTTGTCAATTTCTTCATATACATACTCTATTTCGTCATAATCATGGGCACTTGTAAGCAAATAAATGTTAACATTCGTTGAACACAATTATAAAATATATTCATATTAAAACAACAAATTTTAAGTGCAATAAATAATATAACTAGTCAAAAAATGTCAAACATGAGCAAATAGTATAATTACATAAATTAGGGCAATTTTATACAAATTATTTTTTTAAATTACCTTAATCCTAGTTTTCGGATATCATCTCTGTTTACAAAGTGAAGTATATCTTCTAAACAATATTCTTCTACAAGGAACTGTAAAACAATACAAAAATTTAAAAAAAACCAAAAAAAAAAACTAAAATTATGTAGAAACTTTCAATAGATAATACTCTTTTTAAAATATTACTATTTGTCGACCTCTGTGGTGGAGTGATAGAATTTCAAGCTTTTATGCAGAAGGTTAACATCCTGGCCATCAGAATTTTAACATCTTTCATGTGCTACAAAATTTCTTCAACATATTTTTAAACACAGAAGGTTTGATGTGGTGAAATAAACATTAAAAAAAATTTATTTTATTACTTTTTTATCATTCTTAATGCAACGCATATTTATAGATTACTTTCAGATATACATAGATATATAGATTACTTTAACCTGTTACAAATATACACACAAAATACAGTATGATAATCACAAATCTGATCATCAACGTGACAAAAGTTGTATGTAGATACCCTACATAGTTTCTGGTGACAATTATTCACCAATGCCAGCAAGCTCTTCTGTAGGCAATTTTAATTTTAAAATTACAAAAACATTTTCTTTTATTAGTTACAGTTCAGCATTCATTTATTAGTTATAAATTTAGCATATTGTTTCAAAACCCTATGCTGAAAAAAAAAATGCCCCTTGAACTTATGCAACTTCGTTTACATGCATATTTTCTTAGTGAAAGATAATCTAGCCTGTTTCGGTAAGTTTGGATCTAAAATTCACACACATTTGAAATACATAATTTTACTAAAAGATAGGACTCTACCTAACATAACACTAGACTGGAGCTAAATGATAACACGTCATTCATTTTATAAACAGGTGAGGTATATGAGGATTGTTCATAAAATAAGGTCACCAATTTTTTTTCACAAAGAAAAATACGTATATTTGCAATTAATCATACATCGTTGGAAAGCCTGGACTTTCCACTACTTTTCTACACAATCCCCGTTACGATCAATGCATTTTTGCATCAATCGTGTGTAGCATTTTTTATATACCTGTCATAGAACTCTTCCAACATGGCGCGCAGGTAGTGAACAACCTTTTTTTTCCAACTCCTAGTCATTGCTGAAATTTGTTCCACCCAGGAGAGAATAAAGTAAACATCAATTTATGCGTTTTTGGCTTAGATATTTTATACAGTTATAAAACTACAAATAAATACATTTAGGGCTAAACACTCATCAGTAACAGCTGATTAGTCGGCATAATATTGCATAATGTAACTATTTAAGTATCCCATAGAGATATAACTATTAATTTAATAATATATGAACTCAGGGATAACCTGACTATATAAGTCATGTTTTTTTTTACTTTTTAGATAATTATTCATAAGTAACTAATGAATGCAAGATGTGGATTTATTCATTAATTGGAATAAACATTAGTCATACCATATATATAATGTCTTTAATCAAGTAATATTATAAATCTGTGTTTGATAGGCAGGAAGACATACAGCTAAGCTGTTCATCAGATCTGTGTCAATTCAGCTTGGACAAGCTATATTTCTATTCCATTCTAAACATAGTTAATTAACTTGATTTCTAAATGCCTCACTTCTCAAAAAAGTAGTGAAAACTGTTAATACACCCATAAATATCTCTAGAATCAATGATAATTTCATGGAAGATGTATTGTATAACATTAGTGAAGATGAAACACAAGAGATGTAGATTTTGAGACTACAAAAATAATAGCATTATCCATACTCTCAAATAATCAAAATGGTATTGTAATAACAAAACAACAGAAAATTTATCTATGCCTAAAAGACACTGAATGAAATGATCTCTACAGATACTAAATGAAAGAATTAAATGGAAAACAGAAAAAATTTAATAAAAAAATATATTTAAATTATGTAAAATTAAGAGAAAACACTTTTTCTGAAATATACAGACCAACAGATTTTTTTTTTTTAGAAAATACTTTAAAGAGACTAACAGTCTAATTATTTTGGAAAATCTATTTAATAGAATTATTCAGAAGAGTGTACCAATATAAAATAACATTTTTTCACTGGTCCGGAGAGTTACTAGATTTATTATTAATTGGAAATTAACATGTAAAAAAAGGTAGTAAAATAACAAACCTTATTAATTGAGGACTGATCAAGACCAGTACCCTGCAACCATTCAATTAATTTAGTATCTGCTGAGCTATCAGTAACACTTATATGTGGTGGTACCCGTCCATCTGATCCTGATGATTCGGGAGAATTTCTTGAACCACTTCCTGTATCTACAGTGCTAAAATATACATTACTTAAATTAGTATAAACTTACTATAATATACTCACAAAATACGTGAATTGGAAAGGAAATTATTTTTATGCAGTTTAGATAATTATTTGTAATTGAAAAATGTTTTATAAAGTAAATAAAAATAATTAAGGAAAAAAAGATAAATATTGTTTTTATATTATGTGACAACTTTAGTAATATTAGACCTGATAAGTAAATTAAAAAATTAAAAAGAGTATATAATATCTGTTGCTAGAAGTCTGTGATCAATATTACAACTTTTTAAATTATTAAAACTAACCGTGGCAGGACTGATATTAAGACTGAAGATGAATCAAGGATTAATGAACTAGCATATAAGTTATATGCTAATTCACCTTATATCTAAAATTGTTTATTTCAACAAAAATTATTAGTATTCATTGTCATTCAAATAATTTCTGTTCCATGTACATCTCCAACTGAAGAGCGGTTAGTTAACTTGGAAATTAAAAATTAAACTTTACCTTATTTCTCTTAAAATGTATATTTTATAAAATCAAATAAAACTTTAATAATAATAAAAAAAAGAAGTAATTATAAATGTTAAATTTTAAAAGTTTACTTTTTCTAAAAGCTCTTATTTATAAGTTATATTATATAACAAAATTAAATTGTAGAAAAATAATAAGTTTAACTATTGGAAAGTAAAATAAAGCCATCTGACGACTAAAGATGAGTAACACAAGTAGATATAATATGAACATCCTGATACTTTGAACATAATAAGTCTACCATATTCTTTGGATCAATAAAAAAAAAATCTAACAGTGTTGCTGAAACTTACCAGCAATTTTTTTTTTCTTTTACAAAAAAATAGTTCAAACTCTATGCATAAATTTTGATTCTTTAAAAGAGCTCAAAACTTGTATGAATAAATTTTTCATATATAAGCCATGACCTCCCCTTTATTCCCATCCAAAACCCCCAACAACTAATTTCAGTAGCATCATCCCACATACAGAAAAGACCATCCCGAATTGCAAACTTCTTATCCAGCTAATTATGAGTTATAAATCCAAATAGGGTAGTTCATTATTTCTGGTACTGTGATAAAAGTGATTGTACATTCATAATGATTGGAAAACCTTTTCCTCAACTTCTGTGGTAATGTTTCAATATAGAAACTGTATAAAATAAACAGAAAAGAAAAATCATGCTGCTCATAATCACTAAATTTTCTCAGTAAAAACAATATGTTTCTAAAGTAAAAAACCTGTTGAGTTTATATAAAAAAAAAAATTGTACAGAAGACTTTACTTCCTTACTAATCAAATTAATGATGTGAATTGCTCAATATGTTAAAATCAACAATAAGACAACTTTATACTAGTCTGGGTTGGTATGTATGGTTTTTTGTTGACACAGGCTTTTCATTTGAAACAAAAAAAAACATACACAATGCTAAAGCATAATGTTTATCACATGAGTTCAGAAACAAATAATCAAGTTTCACTGATTTGTTTTATAAAGGATGCCTAAGAACAATTTTATTTTAAATTAGGTTCAGATTTGATACACAAAAATTTCCTTTATTTTGGACCATAAGTATTTAATAAAAGGGAATTAATAACAACGCTCTGGGAGAGAATTAAACACTGCATTATATCATTCTGTAAAAGTTACTTAAACTAAGTAATTATTTTAAATATCAACAATCTTTTTTTTAATATTTACATCGTTATCTATCAACTACAAAAACAACAAGGGAACATAAATTGTTATTTTTTAATTATTGGTGATGGAGATGAATTACTGTTGTGTATAGTTCTTGAATGAAAACCTTCATCAGAAGAGTTGAACTTCTCCAGAATGAAGTTGTTTGTGTTGAGGAGAAAGGGCAGATTAAAGAAAAAACAGTATAAGACTGGATTAGAACAGTTTGGAACTGACAATTATACCTCCTTTAAAAAGAAAAACGTAAAAAATTTTGATAGTTCTAAGTGCAATGATAAACCAAATAAAACATAGGGTTCAGTAAATAAAAAAAGTTCTAGGATTGGTCCTGTGGACTAACATCAGTAATGCAGGGTCTATAAATACATATATGTGAATAAACCATTAAAACAATTTTTGAAAACTACACAAGTAGAAGTACAATACAATGGTGATTATAATTGCAGAAAAATTTGGAAAACTGAAATAACATCTTATTTCTTTAACATTACAATGCACTTCAAATGCCTGGAAAACAATACATAATAAAAAAAATTGTAATGAACTTGAAGAAATGTGATATTTCAATCAACTCAGATGATAAAGATTGTACTGCGGTATGTCAATAAGTTAGAAAAACTATAAGATGTTAAAAAAAATTTATAACAGAGTAATTAAATAAATACAGTTTTCTTCAAAAAATGGAGGAAAAATGTTAATAGATATTAATAAACATTAATTAAAAATAGTACAAATTTTAATTAAAAATAGCATTAAACTGTTTAACTATTAAACTGGTTTAAATTTTACAAGAATTATCTAATAATCTTGTTTTAAGTATATAAGCTTAGTAAAAAGGTTGTTTTCCATATTTTATGAAAACCTTTCTTCAGTATATGTAATAT
>JAAAKQ030484399.1:0-25257 GCA_010016005.3 Zanna intricata
TCGGTCCAGCTACTCTGTATCACTGAGTACGCAAGCCCCCCCACCATCGGCAAGGTCTCATGATTCGTAGAGGGAGCTATAAAATGTAAGAAGTGTTTAAATAACACAGATGAATTCATTTGCTGTCAGGTTTTATGTTAACCACCATCAATCTTGTCTTATTTAAAGTCTTGGCAGCTGTTCTGAGGAAGAACAGGGAAAGAGTCACAGAATATTTATTTTGTGGTGAAAGTGAAAAGGATTGATTATTTGGCTAATGATTTTCTTTTTTACAAACAAACAAACAAACGAACGAACAAACAAACAAACACACATACACACACACACACACACACACACACGCGCGCGCGCGCGCACACACACACACACACACACACTCATTTGACACACAGACAAAAATGTATATGTTACAAAATTAATGCACCTTCACTATTGGTAAAAACTAATGATTATTAATCAGTCAATGGCATGGTTCAAGTAAATCAAGATTTTTAATACTCGGATTTGGGACTGATGTTTTGAATTCTAATGTATTACTTTCAGAGAAGTAGTATCTTTGATAATCGATACATTAATGTTTAACCAACTATGAGATGAAGATTATGTATGAAATGATGAATGTATAAATGTGAGCATTGGTAAAATTTCATAATTTTTTTGGCAGGATTGTAAAAAGTAGAATTTACACAAGTAAATAAAATTAAATTGTAAACAACATTTTATAAGTAGAATTTCAATTGGAGTCAGCAGCACTGGTACTCATATTTTTTAAGAGTGTAGACCACACAAAATTAAAGTAAAAACTTTATGTTGAATTGAAGTAAAAACTTTTGTTTGGATGGTGATTAGTGATGAAGCAAACTACTTATTAGACTGGTGGGTTGCATTTCATTGTGGTTATTGACATGTTGGGTAATTGCTAGAGAACCACTCCCTCTATTGTGTCATCAAATTGCAACTATTATTTTAACATTCAGATTAAAAATATAAGTAAAGTGACTGTCCTAAAAAAAAAGTCATCTATATGCAGATAATTTGATTTCTTGTTAAGAAGTTCTATAAAACTTTATTTTTTTAAGATGTGATAAATTAGATATTCTGTTATAGAATGATGAATTATTTTTAAAAGTAATGTTTTATCCAGTTTGTTTAACCATAGAGAGATTTGTTTTCTTTTAATAATTCAAACAGTTTCTTATCTATATAATAGCTATGACAAAATTGTCATAAAGCTGAATTAATTTTCAGAGTTTAAGAGATGTAAACTTGATAAAAATATATTGTTGTACTACTTATTTCACATTATGTTAAAAAGATACTTTCTATAAATCAGTAAGTTAAGTATTCCAATGATCATCATTCCAAAATATGGTTAATAATTTTTTGCTAATAAAAAAGACAGATCTCTTGATTTAAATCCAAAGATCCAAAATAATGTGCTTCAGAAGATTTTTATAGATCTATTATGCGCCTCTTTTTTTGGTGATGTACTTAGTGCTTTTGTTAAAAATGCCCATCTTGAAATGAATAATGCTACAGTTTGTTTGTTTAGTGATGATGGATAGAAATTGGATGTACTTAGCATCACAGCAATAGTTTGTGGTGGAAATAAACAACTTGTCAGTTGAGATCGGAACTCCAAGCATAAAACATTGTGTTTATGTACTTATAGTGTGTTTATGTAACACCTCTTTCTGAGGAAATGTTTGCCATTATTAAAAGAACAAATAACATATGAAGGGGCATTTGGGTACTGGCTGTAGTCATTAAAATTTAGGCTTTTGATGGTAAAAAGGCTGAAAACAATAGAAAAATTTTGATTTTGAGATTGATGATATACAAGATAAGAAGTTGCATTATCTGTGCTTCATAATGCAGTACAGAGAAGAAAATCATCCAATTATATATGTAGATGAAACCTATATGCATTCTTTCCATACAAGTCAAGCATGGATGAATGGTTCTTCAGAAAGGCTGAAAGCTCCCGTTTCTAAAGAGAGTTAAGCAATAATAATAATTAATGTGTGAGGAGAAGACGGTTTTACTGAAAATTCTTTCCTAGTGTTTAATCCATGTCAAAAAATGAGCGATTTTCACAATGATAAGAATTTTAATAATTTTCAAAAATGGGTTGTGTCTAAATTGCTACCAAATTTGTCACTGAGATCTGTAATAGTTATGGACAGTGCACTGCACAAGTTCAAATAAGAGCCTTATTAAAAACCAAAGATTTTCATATTTTCACATGAAATGTTCAAACCTGAATTATATATGTTGATAAAACTACATAAACTGTGATTTAAAACATGTTTATTGAAAAAAAGACAATGTTGTCAGATGAGATGGTTGAGAAGATGCTGAACAGTAACAAAAAGCATTTAGACAGCAAGACACTCAGGATCAAATGGATTTTTTTCATTAAAAACTATTTGTGGTAAAACTTTTGGGAGCAAATAAAGATCTGTATTTGATTTGTATAGAGTTGAGCACAGTACACAGTATCATGAAATCTTGTTCAGTAGATTTTTAGCAGCTAAGCCAATTAAATTACACAGTGAAGTAAATAGCCTCTTTCACATGTTTTGATTAGGATAAATGATCAAAGGTTTAGAATTTCAGCTTGAAAAAATAGATTAAGCAGGTGAACAGCATCAACCTGCTTTTATTTTTTTTATTGATGAAATACTCAAAAACTATAGGAGAGCTAAGAAATTCCTGCTTAGATGCTGGACTCTTGAGTCTAATTTTTATGTTATCCTTTCTGCTTATAGGTGCAAAAGATGTGGCTTTGTTCGCGAATTAGAAGTGGAATTAAAGGAGAGAGTTAAGTATATAGTTAAAAAAATAATAAAAAACTGGTAGTATAAATAGTAGATGGTGCGGGAATTGAAAATGTGCAAATACCTTGGTGTAGTTATAAATGAAAATGGAAAAATAGAAGTGTCCATCTGCTTCTACTTTTGTGATAGAAAGCGAATGAAATCTTATTCTTCATACTGATGAGTGTATCTGTAAGTCCAAAAAGATAACTAAAAATAGTCAATAGACAAAATTATAAAATTTATTTATTTGTTACCAGCTTGTTTAATTTAAGTTTGCTAGGAAGTTGGCTGATTCTTGATTCCAGTAAATAATTTTGTTTATTATTTTAAGAATTATCTTTATTTTATGTCTTGGAAATAGAATTAATATTTTTGAAGTACTGAACACTTATGCCCCTTTTATTAAAGGACTGAAATTCTGATATATTTCTAAAAAATTAAGAAAATACCTCCTTCCAAGGATAGATTTTTTCCAAGTACTGATGTGCTATGAACATGTAATATTAAAGACAATCTATATAAAAATAAACTATGAATCTATTCTTTCATTTTCTATTTTCTGCATCAAATTAGATTACAGTTTTTATTTTTTATTAAAAATCAGATTTATGGGACATAATCATCATAAAAATGATGACTTTCTCATATAAAATACATAATGCTACTTCATTATTTTGGAAATTCCATAAAATTTTATTCCCAAGCAAGTACTTAATGAATCCTGGTAGAAAATGATTATTCTAACTGATGCTCTTAATGAAGCATCAAATTGATAAGGTGTAAATTGTATAAAAATTTCATAAGATAAATGAAGATAATTAAAAAAATTGAATAAATGGTTATTTTTTTGGGAGATTTATTTTTTAAGGCAAAATACAACACAGAAGATTTTAAAAAGAAAGTTTTAGATGATGCAGTACTTTACTTATGTCACTTAGTATGTCATTAGTATTGCTTTAATTAATAGTAAAGTAACCAGTAATCAACTTAGTATCTTGAGTACCATATATGATTTTTGTCATACTTATACATTATTACCTTTAAAAGTAATAGCTAGTGACCAGTGAAATGATGGATGGTTGCATCCGTGTAATGTACAACAGAATTTTTACTGAAACACTCTCTAGAACTATCAACTAGAACAAGTATAAA
The DNA here is from genome assembly GCA_010016005.3 of Zanna intricata. Lineage (NCBI taxonomy): Eukaryota > Metazoa > Arthropoda > Insecta > Hemiptera > Fulgoridae > Zanna > Zanna intricata. The sequence continues at coordinate 3,975 of JAAAKQ030484399.1, forward strand.
ACATAATGTGCATGAAGTCTACTGGGATTCCAACATTTTCTTATTTTAAAATAAATAATAAAACTAAAAGAAATGTATATATATATATATGTTTTTGAAAATAACAAAATCATATATACAGCATCAAATTAAATGAAAGTTTAGTCTACAGATTATGAGTACATTGCAGAATTTATAGTTATTGCAATTTTTATGTTCCAAGAGATAAACTTATGTCAGTATGTCTTTACCCTAGTCTTGTTTTCCGTACTTATTCCCCAAAAAATTGAAGAAATTCATTCTGTTTGTTTTCCAAATGATTACTGTAACATAACCTTAAAGTGGTAGCATCTTTGTCTTTCATCTAGAAAGTTTGGTTTAAATCCCAATAAGCTTGGAATTTTTCTCTTGTGTATCTCCCACATTATAAAAGTTAACTGTAATTGAGCTCCATGTGCATTTACTTACATAATAAATAACTAAAATTTCTGATGAAAAACTGCTTGTATAACACAAGTAGCTCTGATTTTGCAATATATTTTTTTATTCATCAACAATACTTTTATATATATATATATATATATATATATATATTTAATACTTTAAAATATGTTAATGAAGTTGACTAATATTATTAACACTTTGGATTTATTGAAAAGTTTATCCAATTCTCAAACTCATAACTTTCAGTGGTCAAAGAAGTTTTCTCCATTCAACTCATAGATCTTACTGCACTGAACCAAACTCCTTACAGAAAATAATATATATATATATTATATATACATATGAGTATAGTTATATATATCTTTTCTAACAATAACAGAAATAATCTAGAAAGAAATTTTCCAATTTCTTAATACTTGTATTTTTATAACTCATCAATGTACATATTTTAATAAGATTTTGAGTATAAAGAACTTAGCTACAATTTTTATGTAGCTTTATTTTTGGAAGGATTTCAGATAGATTATATAAATATATTATCTAATATATAAATATGAAAGTTTGTAGCAGGTTCTTTCCATCCTTTACAACATCACGTGAGAACCATCTGACCGATTGATTTCAAATTGTCAGGATTCATTCATGTTATCTCAGGGGAGGTTTCAAGCTACATATTGAGGCCCTGGTCTCCTTGAGGGTGAAGTTGTGAAGTTTTCCTCATCAAAAGTATGTGTACCTTACTATTATTCTGTATTTTGTAATTTGGTTTCTTTTTCAGGTATTTCTGAAGTCTGTATACTTTAATTGTCATGTATTAGTATTACTCACACAACTATGAGGATAACAAATATAGCGGTAACCCTGGCCATGTGATTGGTTAGTGTGTATATATATTTTTATGATATAAAGTGTGATATAGTGTGTATATGTATATTTATGATATTTCTGCACACTTTTGTATTATTTAGAAAAGATAGATACACTCTGATGAAATGCAGTGTTGCTTGTGTATTTGTTTTCTAATAGGAATATTAGAAAGAAAGAAAATATTAGAAAGAATATTAGAAATAATAGGAATATTACAAAGTAGTAATTTGTAACAGAAAAAGTTAAATTATAACACTTAAATTTTCGCAAATGATTAGAAAACCACAGAAATTCAACCCAGAGCAATTGCTGTGGATCATTAATTTAGTCCAATATACTAATAATTTAATATTTTGAATTCATTTTTTACAACTAAAACAAAAAATAAATGCACATTTAATAAGGAAAAATATTACTGAAAAATGATAAATTACAACGAGATTTTTTAAATATTAAAATAATCAGTTTTCTTCTTTTATAAAAGAAACAACTAATCTATAAAGAATATTTTTACGCCCTTATTATCTTGTTATGGTAGGTACTTTCGTGAAGTATCGTAAATAATCGTATTGCTCCGGTTGTGCTTTTAGTTACTGTTTTTAGACGTTTATGTTATGTATAAAAGCAGTACAGAAACAAATTTTCTCAGTTGTGCTGTGCATTGCGTTTATTCATCGTTGCTCTTCGACGCCGTCCACTAACTCTATATTATAATCCATCATGGTAAGTCTATTGTTATTTGCACTGCTATGCAATTTGCAAAAAAAATAAAATAAATATACATATAAAAAAAAATTCTATGAAAAAAAACTTCTATGCACTGTACGTAACATGCAACCGCTCACTCAACTTGTTATAACACAGCTATATTGAAGAAAAAAACTTTACCCGGCTTTATAATAAATTATTACATTTATCTGTCTTGATTTGTGAGCATTTTATGTAAATGCATGTATTTTTTTAAATTTAATATTACAACATTTTAATACAAACAGATTAAGTTAATTTTATTTTCTCTGATATATTGAATTGGATTTGTTTAAAATTCCAAATTCGAAAAAAGTTTATCTATTTAAATTTTATTTAAAAATCTGTAATAAAGATAATTTTATTTAAAGAACCATTATAATAATACTTTTATGATATAAATCTTCATTAACAGCTGAATAAAAAGATATCATTATAAAATTTATATATAAATAGATAATAAAAATAAATAAAAAAAAAAAAAATTAAAGGACTCAAAGCACAACCTAGATTATGTTACAATATAATTTAGTAATCATTTGCTTTAACTAAAAATGAAACCATTTCTTCTTATTTAAAATTATCGATAAATTATCGGAATAATATATTATTTAATGATTTCTAAGTCTTCAATATTCAATTAAACCGCTTATTTCAATTGAATCTTAGTTAAAAATGTAATAACTGTGTCTTATATTTTAATTATAGTTCTTAATTTTGATATAAGTAATTTAATACATTTAAAAATTTTTATGATGAATGTATTTTATAATTTGAGTTTATCCTATCATTTAATTCATTTCCCCCTCTCATTTAATTCATTTCCAACACGTTAATTGATAATATAAAAAAAATATTCATATTATCCTGGTTTAATTAATTTTTTGTTGGTTAATTATATATAAACACATAAAGGTTGACATTTAAAACAATAACAGTTAAAAAAGTACGTAATTTCACTTACTCCTTTTTTTGGCAGTTTTTAACAGTTTTGTGTACTGCATTATGATATTGTTGTATAACGTCATATAATTTCTTAAGAGTTTTATTTTAAAGTAAAATAACGGATTTTAACAGGTTTTTATTATTATTTTATAGAGTTTTAATGACTTTTTAATAAAAGTATCTTCATAAAAAAAATAATTTTTTATAAAATTATATACACTATAATAAATGCTCAAGGGAAAGCTGTTTACAAAATATAAAATGATATAGGTGGACAGCCATTTTGATTTTAAAATAATCATCATTTCCAATTATAAGAAATTAAAAAAATATATAAAAAGTTTTTTTGCTTTATTAGTATTTTAAAAATGCTACATTAAGAAAATCATTATGTGCTTTTTTAATTGTAAAAATTATTTGTAATTTCTTTCATCATTTAGATATTAATATTTTGTATTCTTTCTTTATGTGCGCTTAAGTGCGCTGTACTGTGTATTAAATATAATATGCATTTACATTATTTAAAAATTTACACTACTAGAAATTAGTTTTTTAAAATTAATTTCCGTCTACATAACGTAAAATTGGATTTTACCAATAAAATTCATTTTTTTTTTTAAATTCTGATTTCGGACGTTTAAATTTAGCAAGTCGATTAAAATAAATTTTACTGCTTACATTGGATTGTAAATAGCCTTTCAGTAGAAATTTGAAAATAGTTTGTTATATTAGAGAATTATTATTTATTTAGGCTACATATTAAGAGATTTAACTTTTATTCTATTCAGTTTAATATTATTTTCTGTAGATTATAATATTATTCTGTTGTTTAAATAAAACAAATATATTTAGTGAAATCATTATTTATTTATTGCTATATTAATTTAATATTTTTTGTTATATTCTTAGAATATTGTTTCATAATTTCAAATATGTAGGTTAGGTCTATACAAAAGGAAAAGTCATGTAATGAGATGATTATATGATTCGTTTTCAGAAAACTAACATACGGCACGCTAATTTGGCATAAAAATTTTTAACTTAATTTTGTTCCTAACATTGGATGATTTTAATTATTTTATTTTACACCTTTTATTTAATAAACTTAAAAAAAAAAAAATCAGAATCAAACGGTACAAAATAATATTATTGTACCATTGTACGACCATTCCTAAGATGTGTAGTTAGTTGAATTCCAACCACAAAAGTTGACCGGGATTCCCGGGTTCGAATCCCGGTCAGGCACGGCATTTTTCACACGCGCTACAATTCATTCATCTCATCCCTCCGAAGATATACTTAATTGTGGTTCCGGAGGTTAAAAAAAAAAAAAAAAAAAAAAAACCCACAAAAGTTCATTGTCTAATATTAATATTTGTATAAAAATTGCTTATCTTTACTAGGATTTAAAACCTCAGATCCTTTGAATTCGAAAATCATCTCTTGAACAGCTGATTTTTGACGACGATTTTACTACTAGACCCCGGCGGGTAAATTTCGACTTTTTGAAGTCAGGATCATATTAACTATCGGTAAATTTTAATTTTAAATAAGAAAATAAGATTAGCATACAAAAGAAAAAAAATCCTTTATGAAAAAAACTATTGGTAAGAAATGTAAAATTCGAGAATGTTTAATAAAAATAAGAAAATGAATGCAGAGAAAATATTAGATATTACTACTGAATTAGACTTTACCATTTGAATGAAGGCTATCTGAAGTTCGGGAATTTGTAATTTTTTTCATCTTCAACTTTCTAATTTTAAGATGAAAATCCTAAGAATAATTAAAGCTGTATATCATAATGCTACGCCAGTCCAATTCTAAGCAATGATGATAAAAAAAAAAATCTTCAAATCATCAGTATGACTATATATATATATATATCTAAAATATCTTATGCATAAATTATCTGGAATAAATTTATTATAAGACCATCATATATCGCTAAAGTAATCTCCTCTAGAAAAAAAATGATCGAAATTTTGCTTTTCGTCAAGAGGAAGACTTACAAAAATCATAAATAAATTTTAAAAAATTGAAAGGTTCGAGTTGAGAACTTTTTTTTTTGTATTCGATTAAAAATTAATATATTTCCAAAATTAAACAAGACTATTATAATAAATTTTTAGTTTTGTAGTACTGAATAATTTATGTATGTACCTTGTCAATTCGAACGTCGTTTGCATCTCCACAAATAAACCATTAGTTTTTAAAAGTTTAGATGACATTTTTGAAGTGTACTGAGCCTTGAGTTACATAATGAGATGTCTAATTCCGCGTTATTTTAGAAGATTAAACATTTGATGAATAATCAATCATTCGTGCAATATCCGTACAGAAAATTATATCAAAAATTTGTATAATATACCTTCCCCATGAAATGAAAATTAGTAAATAGGAGAAAGAAATCCGTTAAAGTAATATTTTAAATATTCTATATATTATTATTATTTTTATTATTATTTTCTTTCTTTTCTTTACTAGTTAATTTTTATAAAAAAAACGAGTTATTTTATAATAATAAAAAAATAATATTTCATAGTAAAAAAAAAAAACTACCTAATATCACGTAGAAGATTTATTTTGGTGCAATTTTATTCTTTAAAATCGTTATCTTACGAAGTGTACTTTTTTCCTAATGAAAGAAATGACTCAGCGGGTTATGTTAAATGTCTTTTATTTAATAACTTGAAAATATCACGTCTCAATACAATTGAATGTATGATGACTCAGATGTGAAATAGAAAAAAAAAAAAAACAGTAATTCTTAAAGCATTCAGGATTTGCTTCTTTGTAAGACTAGAATGGGGGAACGTAACGTTTAAATTGAATAACTTTTTCGTTTTAACCGTAAAGTTATTGTATCTAATATATATTTAAAATATATTTTTAGTTTTATATGAGAATCGTTAAAAATAATGAAATCTTTATATTAAAGTACTGTTAAATAACACACTAAGTGTAGAAAAAAATTTTATTTTCAATTCACTGTTAAGAGTTAAATTAAATAAATGTAATCTTAAGGATTAACTTTCTGTATTTTTCAATAGGAACATCCATAGAAACATCCATAGTATTTAAAATTACCCACGTCCTTTCGTTAAGCATATCAACCCATGGTGTTTGAGCATCACTAGTGAATAGAAAATAATTATCAAATAGCAAAAATAAATTTTAAAAAATTGTCTACAAAGTAAGGGAATCTATATGAACATTTCGTTTCTTAAACAATCTTTATCAGTACATAATTTAGTAATTAATAAAAAATAAATTTGAATAAAAAAAGGAAAAAATAATTAAATAAAAACAAATTAATCTCTTGTTCTTCATTATAGGGATTAGATGGTCCAGACCTATTCCGGTAACAATCGTTTTCTCGGTCTCCCCACACCTCTTCTTCCAACAGGTTGATAAGCTACGATCACTCCTGATGTGTCTCTCGCGTCTTCCTATTCAAGTGTTGCATCTCCTTTGTCTATTCTATTTTATTCTCTTCGTATAAAGGTTGTACTGAAATTCTCTTCGTACATCCTCATTCCTGATCCTGCTCTCCGTGTGCAACCATATGCTACACTAAGGAAAACCTCATCTCCGTTGGCTGAATTCTGCTATACGGTTTGTTGGTGTGTACCCACGATTCGCTACGGTATAATAGAGTGGGAACGACTACATGTCAAATTTATAAATTTAATACGTGTATCTTTCTGTGTTTTATTTTTCAGATGCCTATGACGTCTCAACATATTTGTTGAAATTTGCTAAGATTTCCAAATGCTTTATTAACGAACATGTATATCACATCATTGCCCAGCTATTTAAAATTTTTTACTTGCTCGATCACCGTTCCCTCAATCATTATCTTTGTACGTCTTGGACAATTTCCTCTAAAGGTCGTAGTTTTAGTTTTCATCGCTGATATCCTTAAACCATTGATTCTCAAACTTTTTCACCCACCGCTCACATTGAGAATCAAAACTTTTTTAGCGCATCCAAAATTTTTAAACTTACTATCTATTAAAAATTGCAATTGCAATTGCTGTGTTTAAGATGCGCTCTTAAAAACAGCAGCTCCAATTATTATTTTTATAAGTGGCATATGCTATTTCTGAATTGGAACTTATATTTTAAATGAGAGCAATTAAAACGCGTATTTAATCATATTCGGAAGTATTTTTATTAAAATTACTATAAAAAAAAATTACAATTGTATCTGTATAATTATGTAATAATAGTGATAGCATATTCAGCATAAAAATATAATAATTAAAACAAAGCTTTCAATTGAAAAATTACGCTTACATTAATGTGAAGGATGAATCTGATATGCTTTAACGAGTTTGTTAATATAAGGTTCGAATTTACTTAAAAACAACTGTAAGTCGCCGCGTTCGGTAACATGCAGTCGATTTTGCTTTTTGGTTAGCGACGTTGCTATAGCATTAAATCCACGTTCAGACAAATACAAAGACGGGAATTCTGTCAGAAACTGTTGAACAATCGACCATAATCTAGAGTACAGTTGCAAGATTAGCTTTTGCAGCCAAAATTTTTGGTAGCCATACATAATTTTTGCCTTTTTTTTTTTTAATCAGCCAACGTCTTCCTAATGTTTTTTTTAAACGCCCCTAATTTTCTGTTGGATCATCCACAAGGGGACGTTATCGCCTACTTTGAGAACGAATGCCTTAAATTATATTGCTTTCCAATCTTTTCAAATGTAAATACCGCGTTTTTTGCAATTCGTCTTCACTTTCCTGTATCAAAATTTTATTATCAGCATACATTAAAGAGACATTTCTCAACCGAGTATCGGCTGAGAGCTGTATACCTGAGTTACCTACAATTTTCATGTACGCAACATGTCATCATATGTACTAAATAACTTCGACGATATACAGCGATCCTGTTGAACACCCTTATTTATTGGTATGGCTTCCGTTAGGGCACCGTCCAGTTCAACCATAATACGTCTCCTTATACAGACCTTTCAAGACTTGAATTAAATGTGATGGGGATCCTCTAATTTCGAGGACATCCTCAGCTTCGATGGCGCGCATAACACAATCAAATGCTTTAATGAAATAAATGAATGCTATTTGCGTTCCAAGGTTGTATTCTCTCCTCTTGGATATTACTTTTTTAATGTTAAAATTGCATTCGAACGTGATACGCCCTCCCGAAAGCCCAATTGTTCTTTCAGCATTAATGATTCTGCTATGTTCCTCAATATCTATTATTAGTTATCTATTATTAATTATTATACATCTTAATTATTATATATCTATTATTAATTATTATACTATAAACTTTATATAGGTATTTAGCAAATTAACGCCTCTATAATTATTTGTATCTGTTCTTGTGCCACTTTTGCATAATGAGACAGCTTTAAACTGTGCCCATTCCCTGGGAATTTTATGATACACTTGCATAGCCTACAGAAATAGTTTACTTGAATTTATACTAAAAAAAGCTGGGAAGATAGCTAATCTTTTTCTTTAAAATTCGAATATACATATTTGGATAATTTGAAAGTGGTTTTAGATTACTGTCCTTCATTTTATTTTTAAAAAATATTCTTTTTTGTGCTTCATAAGTGATTCACTTGCTTATTAATTTGTTTTTACTTATGTTTTGCTTTTGTATTTAAATTAATTCTTTAACAACTACTTAACGGAGGTTGTTTCACAATAGATATGTGCATTTATTATACTTTCATATATCTTTTTTTAATGAAATCTGAGCGTTTCTCTTGATATTTTATTTTAATAATTATTTTAAATAGCTCTATTTGTATTTAGAAAGTCATTCGTAAAGTTTTTTTTTCAGTTAAATTAACTTATTATCTTATAAAATATTTATTTATTTATTAAAAATGCTCTAATTTTGGCACAAAATTATTAATTTCCATACTCGCCAATAGATCTTTCCAATCATCTTCCATTGCAATTTTTAAAATAATCACATTCATTCGCTACATCCTCCCAGTTTACAACACTGTTTTCCGCCTTACAAATGACAAATCTAGATGGTTCAGATGGGCGCCAAGACAGTCACGGCTAGTTGTTATCTTGAGTATGGCCACTCTCTCGCTTCTAGGGATGTCAGGTATATGGCTTCATTCTGTACCAGCGACGACCATTTTTTATTTTCAATACACGAGGGGGGCTATTATCTAGTAAAAATATGAATTAATTGTTAATAAAGAGCTTTTCTGACTGATAATAATATAAATGGCTGCTGAAGCAAGATTTGTGCGACTTCTTTTGGCAAGAAATTGACTTGTTCATTTCAATATATATCCACATGGGTTGGAATCCACTGAAAAATCATCACTTTCTTTCATACAACTTGTAGCTTGCAGAACTAGTAAATTTTGAGAGATGACGCGGTGTTAAATATAGTCAGGAAGTTTCACATCCATATTACCGGTTTTTAATCGTTAGCTACCGTGTTCAGATCTAAGATTGTTCTAAAACAATCCTTACTTTATCAGAAAAATGGAATAAAAGATAAATTTTCTAATTAGTTTACTATTATCACAAAGTTAAAATTTATGAAAAAGAAATGACATGTGCAAATAAATAAGTTTAATTTTAATTTCATCAGAAGTAATGGAGAAGAGTCAATAAAAAATCAGTACTGTAATTAACCGTTGAAGTAATTAAAATATTTTGAATTTTTTTTTTTAAAATGATGACAATTTTTATTTCTTCAAAAAAAAAAACACTGCTTTAATTTCTAGAGTGCGGCCATTGTGATTAAACTAGTTAGTTTAAGGAAAAATTTTTCGAATTATGAAAAACATCACTTAAGAAAGTTATCTATAACAATTTTTTCGGTTAGTTGTTGATTATAACAAAAAAAAAAAGAAAGTAATAAAGAAAATTAAAAAAAAATTAATGAATATATTAATGAGAATAAATACAATGTATTAAAAAATAAATAAATTGAAGGTTGTATTAAATAAATACAAAAGTTTGTAGGTAAATATTTAATGTAGCCTACTGTACTGAAAAGCAATTTAAAAAAAAATACTGCTGTATAAATTACCCTATACATTACGATAGTATTTAATTTAATGAGATGAGACCTTATACTCTGTTATTAAAATTCGATTAATGAATTCACTGTTATTTTAAGCGTATATTGAATTTTATTAATTAAAATGTATACTACAGCTATGGCCATTTTTTTTTTATAGATATTTTTAATTAAAGATTCTTTGATTATCAGTTCAGATACTGAAAATTTTGAGTTAAAGAAAGTGGATTATTGAGTATCTAATCTTATTAAAAATTCTCAAATTTGTAATGCAATAACTTGATTTTTTTAGTCAATCTTTAAATTTATAACAAGTTATTCAGAAATTGTAATCAACTCTTTTTTATTTATTGTCTACTTTTGATTTTGACTTGTTTGAATCTGAAATATGTTTTAGAGAAAAAAATTTGAAAATTTTGTCATTTAAATAAAGTTATAGCTAATGTCTCGAACGTTTAAAAGTAGTTTTAATTTCATTAATGAAGTAATTTTACGCTAAATTATAAATTTTCATTTATAATTACCAAAAACAACTTTTTTGTATTATTAAAATTTCAATAATTGAAAAGTAAATTTTAATTTCTAATTCGTTTTTAATTTTTCAAATTCAATTAATGATGAAATACATGCCTAACAACATTAAATGTAGGCGTTTGAAATTAAAGAGAGGATATTGATAATAAATAAATAACTTTAGTATATTATTCGTATATATACGACTACAAGGTGATGCACGTACGAGTATGTATGAGCTGTTCCAAGGTAATGAATGGTCTTTAAATATTTACTATGTTACAAAATGTATTGTTTTTATTTTAACCGTTTGTGATTAATAATGATATAAATATTATTTTAAAACGGGGTAATTTGCATAAAATAACTATTTACATTACAAAAAGTAATTTGTAAAGCGTAATTTATCTTATCTGTTCATAGTAGTCATACAAAGATCATTATTTGTCACAAATACATACGAATACAAATAAAAAAAAATTCACATCTGTCAAAAATCAAACATGTTAATGTGAAATAAATTACAATAAAAAATTACGAAACAGAACGTTAAATTACTGTATCGTATTACGGAGATTATTTTCTACCGAAAATATTAATGAAAAAAAGTACTTGAATGATAGTATTAACTACTGTAGTGATGAATAATGTTTCTACAATTCGCTACTCCAAAAAAAATTTTTTTTTTGTAAAATGTAAAACGATATTTGACAACATCTTCATTATAAACTGAAAGCGTAATTTTTATTACTCGTATTAGTTGAATAAAAATCGATAAATTAATAGTTTATCAATTGCCATTAAATTAATCAATTAATTTATTAAGTAATTTAATTTATCGATTGGCAGCTTTTTTTTAATGATTAATTCCCCAATAAATCTTGAAGGTTGAATGAAATTTTTATACCGTAAGATTAATTCCAAACTTTTGGATTCGAATTCAGAACCTTTTGTATGAAAGGTTGAGATAGTACCGAACTGATTTTTTTCTCAATAAAGATATTATTTTTTCAAGTATAATGAATTAAGTCAACTACTGTGATTGTAGGACCACTAATAAATAAACAGCTTTCAGAATAACAGCGTACAGAGAAATTAAACTGGATTCCTAGCTGTTTAATTCTATGTTCATCGAGAATGGGTTTATTTAATGCGGATTAAAGCGTTAACATTTATTCTTACTTCATATTATAATTCAACGCTTTGGTATATTATAGTTATTACAGAACTATCAGGTTGTTAACACTTAAAAAACCCTTTTTTTTTGTTAGTGTAAGCTTAGACAATTCTTGAAACTTGCGAGTAGAGTAACGAAATGTGCATTAGATTACATGATAAATATCCGACCTGTACATCGGGAATCAAATACAGAACTTCTAAGACTTTAGAGACAATCTAATAATTTTACCAATCATCCGTTCTTGTTTTAAAAATCATTTTTACTTTTTGATTTATAACTCTAAGAATATTATGCGATTGATTTTATATGATAGAATCACAATATAAATTCAAAGTTTGTGAATGGAAACTTGGTATCAAAATTTCATGTTAACGCTGATTGAATTTTGTATTAAAATTTTTCATTCATGTTGTAGACAGAGTCAATTATCTTCCAGACAGTGATGCATTTTGTTATTTCGAAAAGGTGGATTGTTTCGTAATTAAGGTTCCGCAATAGATACGAAGAAGAATTATCTTGCAGAAGGAGGCACTTACGAAGTTAACTGTTATTTGTAAGGATAGGGCATCACAAAGAATGTAAAGCTGGGACTGCTTCAGGTACTAGTCTTGCCAGTAATTATCTACCGCTGACCCACCGGGTTGGTCTAGCGGTGAACTCATCATCACAAATCAGCAGTTTTCAAAGTCTTGAGTTCTAAGGTTCAAATTCTAGTAAAGGTAGTTACTTTTATACTGGTTGAATATACTAGATCATGGATCGGTGTTCTTTGGTGGTTGGATTTCAGTTAACCACACATCTCATGAACGGTTGACCTGAGACTACATAAGACTACACTTCATTTATATTCTTACATATCGTGCTCTGAAGTAATACGTTACGGTGTTTCTGGAGGCTAAAAAGAAAAAGATTAGTTATGTACGGCGTTGAGATCTGGATCATCAAGGTAGAACATCGGAGGAGAACTGATGTATTCGAAATGTGGACCTGCAGAAGAAGTCTCCGCGTCGCACGAACGGACAAAAGGACGAACAACTTGTTTTTAAATGAGCTGGGTTTACAGAGGAGGTTGGTTACAATACGCTTCCAACGAATATTTTGCTTTTTCGGCCATATAATCCATAAGCCCGACGGAAATCTTAAGAAGCTTGTTAAACAGGGAAAACTCGAGGGTAGCAAGTCACGCGGAAGATCTCCGAAAAGATGCAAAATTGAAGAGGAAACAGAAGAAAAGTTAGGTGCATTGATTAGAATGGCAGAGGACAGTGAGCTATGAGGGGAAATTGTCAGAGGGATATGAATCGGGTCACTAATGCTTAGATATGAGAGAGGGGATCACTAATAATGAATACCATTGTCAGAACCAAATCAGTTATTTCTCCGGTGTGTGATATTATCTGGTTTACTTTTGCGTTTCACTTTTGTTTGTATGAAACGATATCGATAACTCACATCAGAAGAGAAATTATAGAATAACTGTCAACGAAAAATTATAGAATTTGTCTTAAAGGAAATAAATTAACTATTTGAAAAAAATGGATTTTAGATCGATAACAATTATCGATAAAGATAAAAGTTATTTTTTTAAATCGGTGAGACTCACACACACACACACACGCGCGCGCGCGCGCGCACATATAATTGAACTTTTGTATGTCTATATCTTTTGCTCAATAGTTATAAAAGAAAGATATTTTAATTTTATAAAAAATAATCATTATAATAAAATAAACGTCACAATAATAATAAAAATATTAATAAATCGTAAATGATATTTGTGTAAAGAAATTTTCAAATAATAGAAAGTTTCGTATAATCTAATACATAGAGACCCCGATTGCGTGGCGGCGATGATTGTCTTTCAACTGGTTGAATATTACCGTACTAGGGAGTTCCATCATAAATATTGATTTCTTTTTATATTCTATCATTATTTATCAAAAGGACAAGAGATGTTATATTTGATAAAAGGGTAAAATATTGAATTTTGTATAAACATGCATTTCAAATGTATATGCAGCACTTTTCTATAATAGTTATTATATTAATATGTTATTAAACGACTTCACGACAAGGAAGTTGTTAGCTCTCTTATGGATAAATTAAACCTCTGATTTCGTGCTACCTTAAATATAACTTTATATCATGCCTTTTATTAATGTCTTTAAGAAGCAAGATAAGGAAGAAAATATATTTATAAAAAACTTCAACATTTTTATTAATTTATGTTTTGCCTACTTTCTAGATATCTCTAAGTTTATTTCAACTATGATTTATAATAATAAACTGTAGTAATATATTAACTGTAAAAGATGTTCAGTTTCCGATTAGCAATAACAAATATTACTTTTTCTAATCCAAATCCAAGTAAAATAGATTAAGTTCAAAGTATTTAAGATTCGATTAACGGCACTTTATCAAGATTGATCGGTTTGAAACTAAACTATGTTGCTAAATTATAAAAATTAAGTTTATAGTTTAAAGGCAATATATGTAAAAAAAAAAAAAAAAAATTAAGATCTAGTTCCGATTAATTGTATTTTAATGCATTCTGCTATCCAATTCTTTCTTCCATCCATTAGCTGAGTTAATAGAGATTTTAACCTCTAAAAATCTACTACATCAAATAAATAAATGATTGGAATGTGTTCGGAAAAATATGTAGAATAAAAGTGCTATAGCGGACGTGAGGGATTAACTATTTAATTTGTTAATTAACTAATTAAGGACAAGTTTTAGTTTTTCGCCATTAGCGGGCTTGTAGCTGATAAAAACAAAAAACACCAATAGATAGCTGAGGAAATTTCGCATAAAAAACCTTCCGGGATACTTTTTTTTACGAGCAAAACTAAAATCGCTAGCGAATTTTACAATAAACACCAAAGTCGCGCTGTACCTATCATACATAGGTAGTGTAAGTTGAGGAGTTGAGGGCGTACAATAAATAAACTTCCATAACTTTGTTCTTGTTAGAGATTATTAACAAATTCAAAAGATATGTGTATTCTTTTAAAGTTACGGACTTTTACATTAAGTTGTGGATTCAAAAAGTTGTTAAGTTTGTGTTTATTCTTAAGTTGTGGGTTCTTTAAATGAATTATATTTTCGAAGTATTTTCAATTTCTGATTGACCGTTAATCCGGATTTACTGTGAAAATTTGCAAATTGTTAATAAAGCACTTAGAACAATAAAAAAGTTACAAAAAATGAAAATGTCAACATAGCATTCTGTTCTTGAGCTTACTACCTACTCAATTCATAAGGGATATCTCCATACATTATTTATTTATCAAATTTGAAAATTGATTTTTTTAGAAAAACATTTTTTGCTACTTTGGCTAACGCTTAAAACCAGTCTTTATTAATTCTGCTTTTTGAAATTTTAATTATTTTTGTTATTTTTATGGTAAAACATGTAGTTTAAAATTACAGAAATGGTTTTTAAAAACTTTAGTTTTTCAGTGAGTTTTAGGAAGTAAATGTTAGTATACTTCGTAAACACATGAAAATGATGCTATAAACAAATTGTTACAAAAAATTATTAAAAAAATTAATGAAATTTCATTTCTTTTATTTAACTTCATTTAATAATTATGTCATTTACCAATATTTATCTAAGATTTGGTTGAGTTTGCAAAATTTAGCAAATTTTTTGCTGTTTTTTGGAAAAAATCTGATTTTTTAAAAAAATATTTACTTTTTCATCAAATGTTATTTATTTCTAATCCTATGAAAAATAAATACCATTAGGGGAAACCTAAGACAATTTTGTATAAAAAAATCTCACGAGAACTTTTTTCTACGAGAAAAATAAAACAAATTATGAATAAATTATTAATTGATCCATTCAGTCTTACTGTATACGAGAAGGTACCGAGTTTCTAAGCTACCATACCATAGCGTGATTTTGTGCTTATTGTAAAATTCGTTAGTGCCCTTAGTTTTTCTCGTAGAAAAAAGTACCCGGGAGGTTTATATGCAAAATTTCCTCAGATATCAATTGGTAATTTTTATTTTTACATGAAATTTATAATATTATATGATGAGGAAGAGGGGTTTTTTGTTCGAATAAACGAAAAAACTACTCGATCTATTATACTAAATTTTTACCCATATTTCTTTGTATAACTAAGAAAGGTTCTGGATATATTTCATTTCGAATAATTTCTGAAAATGAAAAAATCTATATATAATATTAAAGTGGAGATTTGCCGGTTGAAGCACAAACTTTAATGAATTTTGAACTGTGAATATCTATCACTTTGTGAAATGGGTTTGAACTGATTAAATATGAACACCTAATAATCAATTTCTAGATTCTTCAGAGTTTAATTCCAACTTTGAAGGGTTAAAATTGATTTTTGAATTTTTTTAATTTCTCGGTAACAAATGAAGAAATCAGCTTGATTTTTGGTGCGTGTGATCTTAATGTAAATAAAGAAATTTCTAGATTTTTTAAATTCGACCTTGAAATTGGATGAGGAAAGTTAAACATTTTTTTAACAGTGATTGAAACTCTTCCTGATCCCGACTATAGTAATCGAGATATTCAGTAGATATAGGCTTAAAAATACTCTTCAGATAAATATTCAAAAACCGTTTTCGGTTTTTTTTTTTTTAATTGCGATTTTGTTTAAGGGGTGCGAAGGTATATGGCGGTGTGGCTCGATCATCAGATCGCTGTCACCGTTACTGAATATGTGACTGGCTGCAACTGCCTTCAGTTATTTCACTAATAAACATAAAATAAAAAGATTGATCACTGCGGGAAACGCAAGTAACCGTCGCACGCACGAAGCTGCGATGGTGAGCTAGTTAAAAATGAAGAACGCTATTGACGAAAAACTAAACATTTTTCCTTAATTTGTTAACAAACAAATAGTTAATTCGCTCGTGACCTAGAGTACACATTTATTCTAGATATTTTTCCAAACCCATTCCAATAATTTATTTGGTGTAGTGAATTTTTTTGCTTAAAATATTATATTGTATTATAATAATAAATTGGCTCAAGATATCGATAATATTATAAGAATAATCATCAAAATCAAAACATACTAGATTGGGAGTCCGACTAGGATTACCTTTCTGGTTATCTGGACTAAGTAAAATATTCATGAAAGGCATTTTTCATGAATATTGTGAGTTGGAATGGGGCGTTAATTTAAATTAGTTGATAAATTTTAAGCTAAGTTACGATGATTTATTTTTTATAATAATAATCTTGATATGATGTGAAAATAATGTGATTTTATTACATTAATAAATTAATCATATTATTCATATACTTTGTATTATCAATAGTCAAAAAGAATTTTCAAGATACAAAAATAAACTGTCAGATTGGCGCCCATAATTATTAATCGTGTAGACCATTTTATTTAGAAAATTAAATATGTTAATTTATCCATGTGTTTATAATTATTAATATGCTACCCTTTGCTAAAAAAAAAAAAAAAAGTAGCAATTTATTCTTAAAAAAATTTACATCCACTTATATCAAACCGAACAATCGAGCTGTTGTCGTACGAACTCAATACTATAATTAGATGTTCGCGAAAGAACCTTATTATGAAGCTTTCGTTGTTATTTTTAATGAATTATTGATACTTAAAAAAAAAATCTTCCCAGCAATCTATTTAAATGCAATTAAAAGATTTTCTTTTACAAAAAATATTAATCACGATGAAACTTTAAACCCAGTAATTAAAAAATAACAAATATCCTTAATTTTCTGTATCCCGTTTAACCTTTACATTAATATGTGCTAAAATAATTTTCAGTAATCTCTTATGAATTGTGAGCTATTTTGTAGTTATTTTGATATATTTAGTATTTTCATGTATTTATCTTAACATTATTATTTTTTCATATGTTTGTATGTTAAGCTACGTGGAGTATAGCGTATTACCTTGACACAGGTTGTCTATGAATTTCCTTTTATGTTCAACGTAACAAAAAAACTTCTTTAGGATAGAACTATAATGTACGAATAACGATAGCCTTATAAGAATAAATTATTGTGGGCGATCATAAGATGAGCTTTAGGAGTAGAATACATAACAAAATACAAACTTTAATTTAAATTTTTTTAAACTGGTTCTTAACTCCCACATTATAAAAGATAATTTGGTTAATGTTTAGGTAGAGTAACAATTTTGTTTTTAATTTCTAATTGTTGTATATATTGAATTTCCATTATTAATAATATTAATTGCAATGATAAAATCAAACAATTAAAATCTTTAATGAATTTTTTTTTTTTTATGTTTAGACAGGTTAGAAGTTCTCAGATCTGAGATTTAATAATTTAATATATAAAAAAATGCGATAAGAAAATAATCATTAACTGGTTTTTAGAAAAGAAAACTATTTTAATCAATTTAATATTTTTTTATTACTATACTTTCTTTTTTTTTTTTTGGATCGAATGTCCGCCATTTAAATATTAATAAGAAAAAGGGATTTAAAAAAAAAATATTACTTTTTTAAAAAAATTATATTTTTTTGAGTATCTTAAGAATTTATAAAATTTAAATATTTGTTAATTATTAGAATAAATTTCTGCCGAAAATTTTTTTTACTTGAGGAAAAATTTTGGTTAATCCTTGTTCTGTAAATTGAAAATTTGTAAAATAAATATGTTATTTTCCACTACGATACCATTTTTTCAAAGACGAAAATTTTTATTTAAATATTAAAACACAAAATTATGCATGTAAATTAAAATTGTATAAATATTTATTTAAGCTTTTTCTTTTGACAAGTGAAAAAACTTGGAGAAACTAGGTCATTATTAGCATTTTAGTAAAAAAATAAAAATAAGTAAATCTATATAAATCCGTGACTAATTTTTAAAAATTGTGACTAACTAGTTTACACAATTAAGACCGTATAGAAAAATAATAATAAAATTTTACATATTTTAAGCTTACTGTACAGCAGATACTATTTTCTGCAATATTCTTATTTCTACAGTCAAATTAATTTTCTGGTAAATTCGATTTGTTTTGAAGAAACGTAATAAACACTTTTACCATCGTTTCCGCAAACATAAATGACTACTGTCAGTCGTAATACAATGAATGTGAAGTTCCTAGTTACTAAAGATTAAACTGTAATATTTTTCTTAAGTTTACCTATAAAAGAAATGGAAGCAACGGATGTCTGTCGGCAGTGCTGCATGACAGCCTGAGAAATCAGCCGGGACCGTGGCCTAGATTATGATTGTGTTTAGCGTTCACGGTTCGTGGCTCAATTCACGCCGTCCTCACAAATAAACGTCTCGTCTTACCTGACAGGACAAAGAAATTTTTTTCATTACCTCCGATTTACTACTACTTCTTAGTAAATTGTTTTTTACTTGTTAGTTTAGGCCTGTAGATAAATCTTTTATAACCTGTATAGTATTCTATTGAACTGGAACGGTAAAAATATGCTGAAATGATTTTTTTCCAGAATATAGACTACTAATTATTAGTCATACTAACGTAAATTTAAAACTTCAGTTTACTGAACGACAAAAAAATAATAGAACGATATAAAAACTTCATTCTTGAACAATTTTTCATCATTCTTCATTAAATTCTGGTAGACAAAGTAGATCTACGACAAATTGGATTTGCTCACTGGTAGATGCTTTGGTAGATGATGGTTATCTCTTCAAACGATTTTGATACTGTTTTACTGATAATCTCATTCTTCACAGTCGTAGAAAAAATAAAGGTAGTTTAAAAAATAATTATAAATAATAAAAACTGCAATTATTTATCTGTTTATTCTTATTTGTATGTAATGGACCAGGTTACAGTAACTGATAAAGATAATGAAAAATGAGTCTTATAGCCCGTAAAAAATTATCTAAGCTGATTCGAATGTCTGGATGACAGGCATAGCACACACAACTGTGCTAAATAGATCGGTATTATATGAATGATTATTCGGTTATCTTGGGATTCAATCATCAGTTACTTAATAAGTGATTTTAAAGTTAGATGAAATTTATTCTCGATCTCTAAAAACTACACGCTAAAAATAATTAAGGGAAAATCAAATAAAAAAAATCTGATGTGGACACTACATCACTTCCTTGTATGCCCATTAATACACACATACATATTTTTTTTAAAATGAAAAATACTTAAAATTTTATTTCCTTAATAATTTCTGATATTTTTCATATATATATAATTTTTTTTTATTGAATTATTATTTATCGTAAAAATTTTTTGAAAAGCAGAGGTTATTATTTATTAATTAATCAATATATTTGAATTAACAGTTAAAAAAAAGGAGATGTCTGATTCGAACCGATATGTACTCTTGCAAGATCCAAATATTTCAGTAATTAACATTTTATTTGACTATAACTCTGGAACCAATGAAAATAAGTACCACTTATGATAAATCGTTGAAAAGCTCTCAATGAGGGCTTACTACTACAGTTAAGAAAAAGTTAAAAAAATCCAAATTTTTTTGGGACTTTTTGGTCACGTTTTGTTCAGTCGATTGCAGTCAAAAGGGGAGGTGCACAACTAGATGTGCAAAATTTATTTAGGACAAAAATCCTAAATAAAAAATTACAACGTTCTACGGCTAATCGTTTTTGAGTTATGCGAGATACGTATATACTAACTTACGTACAGACGCCACGCCGAAACTAGTAAAAATGGATTTTGACTAGTTTCGACTAGTTGACAAAGGGATGGTGAAAGTAGATATTTCTGTTAAAATCCGAAAACCGAAATTTTTCGCGATTACAATACTTCCTTGAACTTCGTTAAAGGAAGTAAAAATATTAAACCATAAATTCTTATAAAACTTTTATGGATTTTGCTGAAAAATAAATAAATAATATCCACAGAAGTGTATTATAACAATTTTTTTTTGTTGTTGTAGAATTTACTTGCGAATGATATCTAAGTATAACGATATTAATTTAAAACTGTCGATTAATTGGTACATTAGTTTATACTCGTACTTAACGTTGACTTCGGCTTTTTTAAAAAAGGTTTTAATTTTTATCTGTTAATTAATATCAAATTTATTTGATATTTTTATTAAGTTTTGATTAAAAACTGTTGTAATTTATCTAATCCTAAATTGATATAAAAAAAAAAACTTTCAAGAGATTTTTTATACAGAATTCAGTTTAAATAGATTTTTTTTTAATATACTCCTTTTATTTATTAAATAAAAATCAAGTAATGCAAGAAACCAGCTTTAGATTGTGTTGTTTTGCTCGTTAACAGCTTTAACTATTACATCGTTATAAGCCGAGACATTTTTATATATTTATTGTTATTATTTTTTTTTTAATAAATATCGGAAATAATAAAAATCTAGTCTAGCTTCATTTAGGCTATATTTTAACAGCTAGCCACAAAAAGTAATTTATCCTAGTGTACCTGAACCGTGACAACATTACCTTTATTCCCCCAACAACAATCCCATTATCTTTTCCTCATTTTGACTCTCGTTCTATCTCTTTCATCACACATTCTCTTACTTTTAACATTCTCTTTTGCATACGTGACTGCTTATGTTTTCCTCATCTTTGTT